>JASANF010005319.1:0-22500 GCA_030248245.1 Trissonchulus sp. WLG1_4
GAATGTTTTGAAGGAATTATGTTGATCACGAAGAGAAAATGGTGGCTTGCGGTAGAAATAATAAAAAGTCACCCCTCCCCCAGAATTTGCTACCTGCCCACGTGTGATAGATCCCTACGTGTTATAACAAATTTTGAAGATTAGTTACTTTATTTATACGATTAACGTTTGATAGGCTAATCGTAGATATTTTCTTGGGTTCCACTAGGGGGGCCCAGTGGTTACTCCAATCTGCAGCCACCATCCAGGTAAACCTGTGAGTAAATTATCGGGTAAATCTATGCAGCGATACTGTAAGCCCCTTTTGCGGTTGTAAAGTCTTTGTACCTATGCCCATCCAACTGTCAAAACATTCATGTATATAACGAGGTCAAAATTTTAGGGGGCCTCTCCGGCCAAATTTTGGGCACCCTCCCCCCTGATCGACCAATACCCTAAATTTTGCAAAATTTTGTAAAATTTTCCCAAAAGAGTGCCATTTTTGCTGAATTTCGCCCAAATTTTCGGGATCCTCCACCCCGACCCCTCGATTTTTTTTGGAGGGGTCCCCTTCATCCCCGCTCTTATACATGTAGGCTGAGCATAGTTTTTTTGCTAAAAAACGCGTTTGTCAGTCTGAAATTAAAGTCTGACAAAAAATAGTTGTGTCCATACGTGGGCAGCTGGCCAATTCTGGGGGGGGTGAGCCAGCCACCGGGGGGGGGGGGTGCGGAGCAGCTGTCCTGCTGCTTTCGTGAGCCACCGTCCAGCAGTCTGGGGGGGGTGAAGCACCTGTCTGGGGGGGGGGGGGGGGGGGAAACCCCCCCCCCCAAACCCCCCCCACGCCCATGTATGTGTGTCACTTACTTATTTTAGTTGCATGACCTCTGCGACTACTTGCTGTACTCTTGCTAGTCAAAATCTATTCTTTTCGTAACGAAATCACATGTTTAATTTTCTCAAGTGGCGCAACTTTTTTTGTCAGACTTTAACAAAAACACTTACCCTTTGTGACGGTGACCGTGAGAGCATTTCAGTCTGGGTTAGGCCCGAGTGGACAAGGGGCACTCGGTTCCGCAGACATACTGACCAGTGGGCAGGGTGTAATTTAGCAGAAAGTTTGCTATAGCTCCAATTGAAGAGAAATTAAGCACCAAACTTGATCACAATCAATATAAGCTGATTAATTATTCATCTGATAGACAGACCTCCTGCTTACAGAGTGATAATGGTTCTGGTGGGTACTGGGTTCCCTAGGTTTAGTGGGAACAACTGAGGTGAGAATGGGGGGTTGGCTGAAACCTTAGCAGAGGTTCCCACTAGAGGAGTAAGAAATCAAGATTTCGTGTGATTGGTCTATTTTCACTAATTTGGCGATTTTTTATTGTTAACTTTGTTATTGTTGTATTTGTTGCTGAAGTGTGCTTTATTGTGCTATTCTATCACCGAACAAATTGTCAGCCATTTTTACCAAATATTTGCGTAACTTTCGGTATCTTCACTGATCAGAGAAGAAAAATAAGAAACCTAAGCCCTAAGCCTAATCTTAGGGCAAATAAGGAAACTCTAAAAATGTGCAACCGTCACAACCGTCATACATCAGTTACAAAAGATCTTCCGATCACCCACTTCAGGAAATCCAAAATTGTAATAGAATCCGCTTGCAAGTCATACATGTTAAACATGTTAAAACGATACCTAACAATTACTGCGTGATCTCTGCAAATGCACTTACTGAACCAGTAAAAGATCACCCTCAGAGAGACATGACACAGTGAAACTGAACACGCCATTTTTTCCGGATTTAACAGAATCGCCTTATATATTTTTGTGTGAAGTTTGAGCATAGGTGAAACCTTGACTAAACTAGGTGAAAGTCACCAGCATTGATTTTAAGTCGTTCTAAATAGTCGTCGGTCTAAATAACTAATTGGTTGAATTTTAGATTAAGCTGACCAAAAAAATTTTGAGAAAAACTGATACAAATAAAACATGCGATTTCATTACAAAAAGAACAAATTAAATTCCAGCTAAATCTCTGCTAAAGCTCAGTTTTCAACTAAATTTCTGCACTACACTAATTTTTCATCGGTGCACGGCTGAATTCGATTTTAGGTATTGAAGCCTGGGCTAAATCGGTTCAAGCTAATCCTCCGTTAAACCAGTTTAATGCAGTCCACTAGTTGGTCCGGTAACACAGAAAAACAATTTCTAGAAAAAACTATATCGTAAAAAATTATCTAAAGACAAAAAATAGTTGCGCCACTTGAGAAAACGAAACATGTGATTTTGTTACGAAAAGAAAAGATTTTTACTATCAAGAGTACAGCTAGTAGTAGTCTGCCGAGTCTGTAGTCGCAGCAGTCATGCCACAAAAATAAGTACATAATACATATATAAGTGGCGCAACTGTTTTTTGTCAGATTTGAGTTTTTGTAGTTTTTTTGTAGAATAGTTTTCCTGTGTCAACACATGCGTGGGGGGGGGGCAAGACATACAGTATATAACGTTGACTGGGGTCCGGTAACACAGGAAAACTGTCAAGAAAAAACCCTAGATCGTAAAAAATTTTTTTGTAGAATAGTTTTCCTGTGTCAACACATGCGTGGGGGGGCAAGACATACAGTTTATAACGTTGACTGGGGTCCGGTAACACAGGAAAACTATGTCAAGAAAAAACCCTAGATCGTAAAAAATTATCTAGTTTTTTTCTAGAAATAGTTTTCCTGTGCAAAGACACGCGTGGCGGGGCGCAACACGTACAGTATGCCGTTGGCTGGCTTTGCGCTTGTGCCCAGTGACAATGGTCTCCGGCGCCGGCAGGCAGATCTCGACGGGGCGCTCTGGGCCGAGGGGGCTGGTGCTGCGCTTGCGGACGGGGGTGGCCGGGAAGCCTAGCAGTTCGTGGGCCGAGGGGCGGCGACTGGGCTGTTCTCCATTTCCCCACACTGACAGCTTGCGCAACATACAGCAGTCAACTGGTGCAATCTAAAAGCATGGGATTAAGTAGATTAGAAGGGGATTAGTGGGATTAATAGAGTAAACTGGTTTAGTACGGTCGAGACAGACAGCTTGCTCAACATACAGCAGTCTACTGGTGCAATCTGAAAGCAGATCACATAGTATGGGATTAAGTAGGTTAGAAGGGGATTAGTGGGATTAATAGAGGAAACTGCATTAATTCGGCGAGACTTCTATACAGCTTGCGCAACATCAGTAGTCAACTGGTGCAATCTGAAAGCAGAGCAGATCACATAGTATGGGTGGGATTAAGTAGATTAGAAGGGGATTAGTGAGGTTGGAGGAAACTGCTTTAGTCCGGTCAAGACAGAGAGCTTGCGCGACATTCAGTAGTCAACTGGCGCAATCTGAAAGTAGATAGTAGATATCAGAAATGCACGGGAGCAATCGTCGAGGGGGGTGCCTGACCCCCAAGGGAGGGCTGTGGTCCCTCTCTACCCGAAAAATTGCTCAGTTTTTCGATTTTTAGCTCATTTTGAGACAATTTTTGTCGATCAGAGTGGGTGAGGTGTTGAGGGGAGGCGGTGCCGACTGCCGACCCTCCTGGGGTGGTGGATACCCTCCTACCTCCCCTATGTGCATCTATGGATAGTATGGGAATAAAGCCTGGCTCATACTGATTGTCCTCAAGGACACAGGGACTGACAGGGACAAGGACAGATTTTGGTTAGCTACTGTGAAAAATTGGCAAATGTGTTTCAGCTAATTATTTGTCTACGGTCTAAAAGTCACCTCAACTATCGTCATGCAAAAAAATTGGTATGTTTGACTATGCATTATGCTGTTTTTCTGAAATCGCTTAGGGACTAAACGACAGGGACAAGGACAAGTATGAACCGGGTTTAAGGAGATTAAAAGAGGATTAAGGAGATTAAATACATTACATTGTATTATCAAGTCGAAGCAATCAAATCAAATAATAATGATTGGCTATAAGGCCATATGCACCCGCCCATCCACATGCAGCGGAAAATGTGATGTTTCACGCAAGCGATTAAGTCACTAAGCGCCTTAGAATAGGCAAGAGAAATGACTTGGTAGCATGAGACTTTAAAAATGGCTTATACCTTAACGTAAGACCCAATTCATTAGTACGTTCAGTTGATTCGAAAAAATCAGTATTTTTTCAAATAAAATATTGCAAACATTGATACAGATAGAGAAAAGTTACATGTGATTCCAAAAGTGGATTCTGTTGGAGCAACTATTATCGATATCGATCTGCTGAGCTTAACGGGTAATTAGCTGCATTTGCATCGTTCACAAATCTAATACCTGATTGATACTGTTCCTATCGGTTTGTCCTTAAGCAATTGAAAAATACTACCAAAAAACTGAGCCTAGTGAGCCAACTTTTTGCTTCATAAAAGCTGACCAAAAGTTGCCCTTATTCTTGTCTCTATGTTCCTAAGAAGCTTATGAATCTGAACCGGGTTTAGCTCAGACAGCTTCTGGCTCGCATATAGCGCTGGCGGCTAAGTCAGATCTAACCACATGGGTCTGGGGGGGCCCAACCGCCCCAGCCCCTCCCCCTCAAGTTTGACCCACCGGGGCCAGCCTTGGCGCTGAAAAAAGGAGCCCAAATTCTCGAATTGTGCCTCAAATGGCTGTAAAATGCTTCTATGAGAAAAAATTTGAAAAACATTAATTTTGCTTACAACTCTGAAGTTTGAGGCCAAAAATTCCATTCTTGCGTTTTTGTGAGTTCAAGTACCCCAAACGTCGGGACAACCACCCCACCCCCAAAAAAATTCGGGACAAGCTTCCAGACTGAAAACCCGCGCATATACATGTATGGGTCTAACCATTGTTCTGTGATAGTGTGTACTGTGTTGTGTATCATACGTCTTAGGTATTACCGATGTTATCCCAGGATGTAGTAACCACAAACAAAGTGAAAGTTAGTCCTCTGTACAAGTGCTCAGATGTATCTGTATTAGGGTGGCTTTGTGTTCGACAAAATAAAGCGAAATAGGGTCGGCAGATTTTCAAAAGGTCTTTATTAGGTTTTATCCAACTATAACACTACTTTAGAACTGCTAGGACATTTTTGTGCGCTGCTGTTACTGAACATGTCTGTGTGTGATTCAAGTGTGTCTGTGTCTCAATTGTGACTTTGCACCTGCACCAGTGCTAAACTAGGTTTAGGTTCCATACGTATGTATCTAATGAAAGGTTTGGACCCTGAGGGTCCTTACTCCTTGGGACTTTGTGACAATTGGTTCAAAAAAGTCTATATAAGTTATGTAATTATATCTGTTGAAAACTTAGTAGATTTTTAGCACATCGGAAAGAGAAGGTAGTTAAAATTTGGTCTGAGAGGTGCAGGTGCCCCCTCTTAAAATTGCTGACCCTGCTACACTTAAGCCAACCACATAGCTTATAGCAGGCGGGGAAAAAAACCCACCCCATTTTTTGGGGGAAAAAAAACCCACCCCGGTTCCGGAACTTCGGTGTATGGTACAGGTCTAAAAATTTGCCAGCGTATAGTACAGTCCCTGTAGGCAAACGTATATAAGCGGTATCCAAACGGGGTCTCGTTGGTACTTTTTATGAGTCAAAAATTTTGACCCCCCATTTTTGACCCGACATGGCTCCAAGGGAGGTGAATTTTAGAGTCTCATTTCTCAGCACTAAGAGATGCGAGCTCAAATGTTAAAACACTTTTACAGAGGACTACCCTTCCTCTATCCATGACCGCAGTGGCAGGTCCCTCCTTCTTCCGTACGAGGGGGGGCATGACCGAAATTAGACGGGGTAAAAAAAACCCATGTGGGGGAAAAAACCCACTTTTTGAAAATGGTCTGGTGATGTCGAAAAACCTTGTAGCTACTCCAAAAGACACCTGGTAGTGCAAAAAGACGTTTATTGTTAACACAAATGCGCATACTGACACTTTCTTGATCGATTTCTGGAATACGGGCCTAATAGTCGGACTTTGTCATTTTGAGGTCCCTTTGGAGCGGAAAGTAGTATTATTTGGTACTATTGCCACTTTTTTGTGTGTTTTTAATTATAACCTGTTAATTTCTCTTGTTTAAACGCCAAATAACCGAATAAAAGTAGAATATGCCCGTCACGACCAGTCACACCCACTTACGGTACCCTCCATGGAGGGTCGATGGCGTAAAAAGTAGCCATAAAGTGCAGATTTTGCATGTATTCAGTGGCGGATCTAGAAATTTTCCATGGGGGGGGCTCGGACCCTTATAGGCCCCCCGACCAATAGGCCCCATTTTTTTGAAATATGTTTAAAATGCACTTTAATGCGATTATAACGCAAAAAACGACACATATTAACACATTTCGTTAAAAAAACAATTTTTTGGACCGAATTTTTATTGAACGTAAAACTGGAGTTCGAAACACCTAAAATTACAAAACCGGCGCGCCGGCGAGGGTGCACCAGCTAGGAAATTGAAAACTGTAAGCAGAATTTTGGCACTAAAAACCAAAAATTTACTTAAAATGTCAATCTTACCCCAATAAAACAGCTTAAATGATATACGTAACACACTGGCGGTCCCAGACTTCGATTTCGGGGGGGGGGGCGGAGGTCTGAAGAAATTTTTTGACTTTTTATAATAGCGTTTTTCTGCCTTACGCTAATTTGTTATAGCCGCAGCCATATCAAGGGCAATGAATTGAGTCTGTTTGTAGTGTAGAAGAAGGCTAAATAATTCATATACATATGTAATTGAACAGTGTGATTTGAGCCTGCACTGTAATCTTGAATATAACCAGTAAACCTCCTGTTTTACTATAATTGGCGCTGCGAGTAGGGTTTGTTTTAAAAACAATGGCCGCCGGGGAAGCTGCTCCCCAGGAGTTCGCCTTTCGGCCGCTGGCCGAGATACCAAAGTATGACACTGGAAAGTCGTGGACGGAGTGGCTGCAGAAGTTGGTGTACCCAGGGAAAAATGGAGAATTTTTCAATTTTTAGGTTGAATTTGGTCAACTGGAGACGTATCAGAAATTTTCTTCCGACAGCAAAGTAAAACACATGATGGGAACGTCACATCAGACAGAAGACAGTGTATTACACAACTAAATGCAGCATAATATACTCGTGTAGACATGCCAATGCAGCATAATGTACTCATGTGTACATGTATAGGCTTCGATGAAAGATAATAACAAGAAATAGTAACCCACAGAGTTGCAGGGGTCTGGGGGCGGCAGCCCCCAGGAAAAAAAATTGGGGGAAATTTTTGATTTTTAGGCCAAATTTGGTCAATTGGGGACATATCAGAAAAATTTTCCGGCCGGACCATAAAAACCAAAGGGGGGACCCTTGTGTAAAATTTCAGTTGGGAGAAATTTCGGGGGGGGGGGGAGGGGCGGCCGCCCCCCCCCCCCCCCCCCCCCCCCCCCTGGGACCGCCCCTGACGTAACAGTGTATTAGCAAATAAATAGTGCACAATGCACAAATATACATATACGCTTTCATGAAAGACAAAAGCAAGGAACAGTAAAGCCATAAGGTTGCAGGGGTGTGGGGGCGGCAGCCCCCAGAACAAAATTTGAGAAAAATTTTTGTTTTTAGACCGAATTTGATCAATTGAAGACGTATCGGAAACTTTTTCCAGCCAGGCTATAAAACCAAATAAAATTGTGGAAGTGTAAAATTTTAGGAGCGGAGAGGGGCCTACCGAGGCTACAAGGGCCTAAATAGGCCCCAAGGCAACATGGAGAGGGGCCTACCTTAGTCCACAGCAGGCTACAAGGACATAAATAGGCCCCAAAGCAACATATACAGGGGCCTATCTAGTGCACAGCTGGCTACAAGGGCCTAAATAGGCCCCAAAGCAACATGGAAAGGGGCCTATCCAGTCCAGAGCTGGCTACATGGGCCTAAATAGGCCCCAAAGCAACATGGAGAGGGGCCTACCTTAGTCCACAGCAGGCTACAAGGGCCTAAATAGGCCCCAAGGCAACATGGAGAGGGGCCTACCTTAGTCCACAGCAGGCAACAAGGACATAAATAGGCCCCAAAGCAACATAGAGAGGGGCCTATCTAGTGCACAGTCGGCTACAAGGACCTAAACGGGCCCAAAAGCAACATAGAGAGGGGCCTATCTAGATCCACAACACGCTATAAGGGCCTAAGTTGGGCTTAAAACAACATGGACAGTGACCTACCTGTATGTGCAAGTCGGGGGCCTATCGGCCCTTCGGGCCGATAGGCCCCCGACTGATAGGCCCCTCGACCCAATGGGGGGGGGGGCTCGAGCCCCCCCCGCCCCCCCCCCCCCCCCTAGATCCGCCTATGCATGTATTTGAAGCGTAATAGCAACTTTTTAGTTGTTTTCAACGTTTTCAGGCGAAATTAAGGTGTTTTGTTTTCAAATCTGAAAATTCAAAATTTTATAATGGGCTGCGAACGGCTGTTTTCAAACTTGTCTACCTGAGGCCCCATAGCAAATCTGCGCATAGTTTTGGCATCAGGGGCCTCTACTACTCCTAATACGTGCCATAGCGTTGAAAACATACCGCTAACACAATTTTCGGCTGATTTATGGGGTGGGTTTTTTTTCCCCCACATGGGTTTTTTCCCCCAAATGGGTTTTTTCCCCGGCAAGTTTTTGGCTTCCCGCCAAAAAATGGTAAGAGATAGCGAAATGAAACCGGTGCCAAAGAGATAGCGAAATGAAACCGGTGCCAGCATTTAGAGCAAGGTTAGGCCTACGACAGATTTTTTTGGTTTCCCGTGAAAACGTATAGTCTATGAGCTACATGACGAAATATGAAAATGCGGGTTTTTTTTCCCCGCCTGCTATACATGTAAGAGGGACGTTGCCCTCCAACTAAGGATCCGGGACCAGGGTCCAGAAAATCTGAGCAAAATCAGCAAAAGTGTGTACATTTTTTTCGAAAATTGACGAAATTTAGACTATTTTTGGTCAGTCAAGGAGAAAGCACCAAGGGTTCCCCAAATTTCACCGTAGCCCCCGCCCTCCCCAATTGTGGACTTTATCACTAAGCTGTGACGACTGGCGACTAATTTGCAAATGACTATTTATACAGTAACCATTATATACCTCCTGTTTCGGCTAAATAGAACGTCGTTGTTCCTGACTTTCTGAAATGCACCTTGTGTGGCTGTAACGTATATATATATATATATAAATTGGCAAAAATATTTCCAAAGAAGGGTCTGCAAAAGTGTGAAATAGGTGGGGGTGGGGTGGGTATAAGTTTGAGTTGCTTTCCAACAAATAACAGCTTCAAGTGACAGTTTTAATCAAGACTTGCAGTTTTTATTTTCACGTTGACTGCATAGTATAATCTGAGATTGACAGTTTTTGAAGAGTTTTACTGAATTGATATGAAATTATTCGCTTTAGTTAATGTCTAAGTAAACGAAGGTTGTGATTAGAAAAAGGTTTCACTAGAAAAACAATATATAAACTTTGAATACCATTCAGTTCGGAGTGTTGAAAGCAATTTTTGAATTTCAATTCCAATTTTCAAACGTGAAAACTATGTAAAATGTGAGGGCAGGGATCGAACGTGGGCGTCTCGCGTCGGTCATCAAGTGTCCTACCACCATACATGTAACAGCACCAAAATTTTGGGTACCCCTCCCCCCCTTGGTGGGACCCCCTCCCCTGCGTCAGCTCATTTTTGACCCCCCCCCCTCCCAAAAATGACGCAATTTTTACTTTTTTTGACCAAAAAACACCGATTTTGACAATTTTTGGCGAAAATTTTTGTAAAAATCGCTTAAATTTCACAAAAAAATGCCGATTTTTTCAAATTTTGGCCAAAATTTTACTCCAGCCTGGACCCTCCCCCCTCTTTTTCCCCTGGCGGGACCCCCCTCTCTCCCCCGTGACCGAATTTTGGGGGGGGGGGTCTTCCCCAACTACATGTATGCCTACCACATGAAGTTTTGCAAAAGTCTGGGTAATGTGGATTAGTCCAGATTATTGTAGTCGGACTGAACGCTTTAAAAATCATTCTTTAAAAAAATGCCAGTCCCAAAAGTATGCTGCTTTTCAGGTTGCTGTAGTGCGATCAAACTGGACTGTTGCTAGTCTTTTGCTAGTAAAACTAATCTGCCCCATTACCAGTTTTTATCTGCGCCAAAAGTAAAACCATCAAAGCCTAAACCGGCATTAACTGGTGAACTTAACTAGGTATACCTATAGCTATCTTTTTTATCTAACTAAACTCAAGTACCTACTAAAAAACCACTTTTGATGTAAAAAATGCACAGTTAATGAATATCTCAAGATCATAGCAGTTAGCCAACCAGACTTAGATGCAGCTTAGAAAACTCTTTAAAACTATTACTCCCCTACATTATCATGCCCCATTAGGCAAGTCTCGTTTAGTTGAAATGTGCTAAACTTCTTTTAGCCGACTATCTCGGTGAGAAAAATATGTGAGAGCCTCTGTAACTTTCCGCATTTAAAAAAAGATATTTTTTACCCGCATGTCTTCTGTGCAGGTTTTGTTTCATACCTTTTCATATATCAACTTCATATACACTTTTTGTCATATATATGCACGGGCGTGTTGAAGATCAGGGAGGTTTCACCCCCGCTGCATAAAAGCAGCTTCATTTTTTACCCCCCCCCCCTTTAACACAGATGCTGCACCCTCTCCCAACCTTAGATGCACGTAGGGGGTATCCAGTATCCATCCATCCCCCCCCTTAGGGGGGTCGGCACTACTGTTGTTTTGATATCGAAAAATAATTTAAATATGATATAAATATGATACCAATTTAAATAAAATACTTTTGATATTTGATACTTGGAAAAAATTTAAATATGATATAAATGATACCTCGAATTTAATTATGATACTTTTGAAAATTGGAAAAAATTTAAATATGATATAAGTACAATACCTTGAATTTAAATATGACTTTTGTTATTTGATATATACTCGGAAAAAATTTAATATGATATAAATGTGATACCAATAATTTAAATATGATACTTTTGATACCAATTTTAATATTGATACCGGTATCAACAGTATTAATACCCAATTATCATATTTATATATATCAAAAGTATTAAAACGGTATCAAAACAACAGTAGTCGGTACCCCCCGCCCCTCAGCCCCTCAGACATCCGACAGCCCCCCTCGACCCTCCACCCCTCTGATGTCCAAAAAGGGACCCTAAAAATGCGTAAAAAATTGTAAATTGGACAAATTTTTCGCCGGTGGCCGAAAAAGTACCTCAAAAATTGGTCGAAAATCGAAAAATTGTGAAAAATTTTCGGCTGTCGCTGAAAATTGGACAAAACTAGAGACCACCCCCTTTTCCGCCAGGGGTCGGCCACCCCCCACTCACCGATTCTTCCGGTGCATCTCTGCCCCCAACCTATCTAGAAAGTGGCTAAAATCTAGGCATGGGCACGGTTATCGGTTAACCGGTTAGTAAAATTAACCGAACGGTTAACCGGTTAACCATTCCGAAAGCGACTAAACGTTGAATTTTGACGTTTGTTTCATCATACAGAGCTACCACGTTTCAGTCATGTTTTACAGTTATCAGTTAAGTCATAAATTATGTGTATAAAAGTAACCAATAACCATTAAGTTTATCGGTTAACCGGTCAATGATTTTTTTAGCCGTGCCCATGCTTAGTAAAATCCCAATCACAATCGGCGCCTTGCGATCCAACCACAGTGGTTCGCGAATGTAGATAGGCGAAAAAGTTGCTCCGCGCCCTAACGGGGATGACGCCTTTCTCAGAATTTTTTGCGCGCCCAGTGCCCACGTATTCTTTTTTTAATGTACATATTAAGTGTAACCTGACGTGTTACGTGTCAGTTAGCGTGCTAGGCATATACGTGTGTCGCAAGCTAACCTGTTTCTGTTCATGTAAAGCCCGGTTCATACTTGTCCTTAAGAACACACGAACTGGGAAAAGGACAATTTTCAGTCAGACGCTAACGTATTACATATACATATATAAGCTAACGTGTTATATAATAACAAAATGCACTTATAGGATAATCTGTTACATGGTAAGCTAACGTATTGCACATGGAAGCTTATAATGTGTTACATGTAAGCGAACGTCAATAATAATGTCATTTAAATAATGTTTTCTTGATTGAAAATAATAAATAATACGTATGTATGTATGTAAAGACAAAAGAATATTAATATCATACATATTTGAGTATACTTAGATCATCTCGAAACCTTGGCGAAATCCAATATTAGTATGAACATAGCTGTGTTCGACCGCTTTCTGGGCGAAAGAAAAAAAAACAACAAAAAGGAAAACCAAAACAATAAAAACTCATTGAAAACTTGATTAACAACAGATTGTTGTTGTGAGGCAACCGTACAAACTTCAAATATGATTGTACATACATAGCAAACAACATTATTTCTATTATTCACCAGTGTGTTTTCTGCTTCAGAGCTCTGGAAGAAATGCTTGAGTCGTGTCTCCGTTTGAAAATTGTCAACTACCAGCCTGGCAAAGCCATCGAAGGATGTAAGTGGAGTCGGCGCAACATTTTAGCAGTTTTAGAAATGGACTTGAAAAAGTTTTAGATCGACCACACGAACTTGCACAGTTATATAATATGTAAAGTTCAAGCAAAAAATACTGGACCCTGAGACAAACAGAAACATGCGATTTCATTGCGAAAACAACTAATTACAAGCATCGAGTACAGCGAGTAGTCACGAAAATCACGCCACCTGTTTTGTCTCATGGTTCAGCAATTTCTGGTCAGACTTTAGTATGTAGGATGACTGGGGGTCGTTGCTATCAAGAGTACATAATGGGATCCTCCTATGTAATGTAATCCTATTATGTACTCTTGTTGCTATGTAGGTATGTAGCGGGGCTCACCTGTCTGTGGCCTCTACAGCAGAGTTTTGGGGACCAACACCCACGAGCAAACATCATTTTCTCCATTAAGATTCATTTTTTGGATATTGTGGGTGATTAAAAACAGTCTGGGGGAATGAAAGAGCCCCACCCAGCCCTGGTTTTTTAGACCCTGACCTTTGACCCCTTGGCCTTTTGATTTCGAGGGAGTGCCTGTCTGGTTAAGTTATTGCTGCCAGTCAAAATACAGCAGGCAAAAGCAAGAATATGCATTTTCTGAACTCGACTTCAATCTAATCGGCCTAGTCGAATCAAATAAACAAAATTGATCACAATAATAACCGACATAATCTGGTAGACAATTAACCCTTTGATACCGCGACTGTTTTTTTACATTTTCAATGACGTACACACGTACGCTTTTTTACCGCTCTCACGGTTACAGAGAAATTCGGTAACTACATACGCAAACCGCACTAAACCTTCTTAAGGTCGAGAGAACTGCCCTGTGGCGAAACTTTTCACGTATGAACGCTTTCATAAATATTTTATTATTCTTGCAGATATGCACAGACAACATCAGTTACAAACGTTCCGGTTGAACTTGGAAGGAATCAGCGATCAACCAGCCGCTCTAATAGCAGAGCAGTTGTGGCAACTTTTGGACGAGTTTCACTGCTGCAGAGTTACGAATGCGGGTTGAGAGCTGAACCATTGTTTGCTCAAAACTGCTTTGAGACTGATTTTGACATTGTGGGTGGAATGCATGAAGGCAGTCTGACGCTAAAACTAAAGTCTGACAAAAAATTGTTGCAGCACAAAATTGTTGCATCCCTTGAGACAACAAAACATGTGATTTCGTTACGAAAAGAAGAGATTTTGACTATCAAGAGTACCTACAATTCATGACTTTAAAATGAGTAAGTGGCGCATCTATTTTCTGTCAGACTTTAGTTTGAGGCGTTCTATTTCAGTAGTTTTTAGAACATCGTAACGAAAATTCTACAGGTCCTACAAAGGGGAGAATATTGCCCTTAGACTGCGTTTAGCAAGACTGTGCTAAGACTGCATTTATGCATTCCACTGTCAGCGTTTGTTAGGGGCTAGGGCCCGTTCCCAGTTCCATAGCAATCTGCAAATACATAAGATGCAAAAATACCAATGGGAGTTTTTTACTGCGAAAAAGTGTTGGGTCAGCATTGGCCCAGTTTAAATGGTTTAGGCAGGTGGTCTGCGATCCAGAGATGGGTGGATCGAATCCCACCAGGGTCATTCTGATGCTAATGTTGTGATCCTGTCTAGAGGAACCCCCTATTTTTTTCGGCACTAATTTCTGACTATTGGGAACCGGGCCTTACTACTAAATCAGCTGGGATTCACAAAAGATATTTAACTGAATTCCAGTCTGCAATTTAGACACGTGATTGTATGAAATATACAGTCAAGTTTAATACCTCTTGTGAACCCGGGTTTATGTGTAATGTGTATCATTTGTTCCATATTGTAACATAATCTAAAGTCTGACAAAAAATAGATGCGCCACTACCTTATTTCAGTGGCATGATTTTTGCGACTACTTGCTGTACTCTCTGATTTTTACTCCGTGAGCTACCTTCGAAACAGTCTGGGGGGGGGGGGGGTGACGGACCTGTCTGGGGGGGTGAGCTTGCCTTCTGGGGGGGGGGGGGGGGGTGAAACCCCCCCCCAACAACCCCCCCCCCACGCCCATGTATGGTAAAAAGCTATTCTTTTTGTAACGAAATCACATGTTTCGTTTTCTCAAGTGGTGCAACTATTTTTTGTCAAACTTTAGTTGAAAGTCACCTGTATAATTTGCATTGTTCTTAACCACACAGTCTTATTGCTTCTGATTTGGTGCTCAGTAAACTTTGTGGGAATTTTCGTGTATTAATTAGGAAATTCTTGTGACAGTAAAGACGCAACAAAATTGCATGCGAAACGTGCTGAAATTGCAGCACTTGTTCAAAACTCTGCGTTTCTTGTGTGAGTTGTGTGTGCTGCGACTTGCCTTTTGCGGTAAAAACGCAGATTGCCGCAGATAAAACGCACCAACAGACGCAGCGTTGTTAGTGCGGAAAGCATGTGTCTCGCTTTTTTTGCAGCGTTTTGAACACTGAACTGCAATTTAAGTTAACCTGTTAGTCTAATATTGATTACTTCTAATTGCCAGTAAGCTTATACGTTAAAGTTGAGTATAATATAAAGAGTAAGCCCTTTGATTTCAATTCGGTGAGTAGTGTTTGTGACCGGCCGCGAAAGCCGCCGGCCGGGCCGGCGAGGAACTTCGGCCGGCCGGCTGTGAACGGCCGGCCGGCCGGCAAAAGCCGGCCGACCGGCCGGTAAAAGCCGGCCGGCCCGTGAAAGCCGGCCGGCCGGCCGGCCGGAGCGGCCGAATTTTTGGATAAAACCAGTCCAGAGTGTCATTTCGGCATAAACTTAGCCTGCCGGATTGTTATGCCGGCCTAATTTTGTCAGTCGGTTGAATCTGGCTGGCCGGTGTTGTTAACTGGCCGGCCGGCCGGCCGATTTTGACCGGCCGGTCGGCTGATTTTAGCCGGCCGGCTGAAAATTCCGGCCGGTCACAAACACTATCGGTGAGCCCTTGGGCCTCGAGAAGGTCTGTGCTGATTGTTAGCAAGCCACTAGCCAGGGGCCTATTGCATAAAACTACATCTACACTACAACTGCTACACTTTCATTTTTTCAGTTTCATAAAGCTACATCAATGTATCTACATTACATTTCTACATCGCTACATTACATCTGATGTATCTACATTTACATCGCGATGTAAAAAATTTATAATGTGATATTTTACATCGGTGTAGCTACATTCTACACCGATTTCATAAAAGTAATGTAGCTTACATTAGCTGAAAAAATGTAGCTACATTTTTGATTGTGGTTCGACGTCGACACGCAGTTAAGTTACTGTTTTTAACTTACATTTTCATATTTATCCGAGTTTCTTTCTAACAAGAATAGGATATATTACGGGTTATAAAGATACGAGGAGTGTTTTTGGCTAGATTTTGTGGTCTTCATTTGTCCTAAAAAGTTTTCAGAATTTCGAAAAAATTTAAATTTTCAAACATTTTTGCTTATCTTTGCAAAATTTAATCAATACAAATTCCGGGACTGTATCTCTGTGTTGTATCAATAGGGCTACCCCCTACTCGGGGTAGACTTTTCCGCAGCAAGAGAATGTCGAAATTAGTCTAAAAACGCGTTTAAACGAATCTATTCACACGTCACGTTACGTATTTTACGTATTTTCTAAATTGGCGGTATTCGCGCATGAATAAGCGCTCCGCGTTAGGCTCTATAGTTTTCAAGACAAACGAAAGGCTGCCAGCGATTTAATACACCTAAATTGTA
Source organism: Trissonchulus sp. WLG1_4 (assembly GCA_030248245.1). Taxonomy (NCBI): domain Eukaryota; kingdom Metazoa; phylum Nematoda; class Enoplea; order Enoplida; family Ironidae; genus Trissonchulus; species Trissonchulus sp. WLG1_4. Next base: position 16,219 of record JASANF010005319.1, read on the forward strand.
GGCTTACACGTTTTTGAGCAATGACGTGTCATGTGAATAGACTTTTATGCATATTTCTATAAATCATACTTTTCACGTTAATAATAGCATTTAAATTTAATATTTAAAATTATTATTCTAATTTATTCTATATTCTGAATATTGTTTTAAAAAGGGGGACGTAGCCTGAGTTCAAATTGGCCGCATCGAAAAATTATATACTCTACTCTCGTGTGACTGGCTTAACCCAGTCAGAGATTTTCACGAAGCAGGGGGGAGGCGCGCTCACGTTGAACAGGGGATAGGTAGTTAGGTGTGCGCACCAGTGAGATCTAGGGCTAGGTCCCCTCGTCCCCTTAGTAGATTGATGTTCTGAGCTAGGGTTTTGTTATTTTCTCCTGTTATAATTATTTGTTGATTTTATAATAAATAAAAGTTTCATTTTTAAAATAAAATTTTGAACCTCAAAACTGCCTCCTTAGGGCTTTTTAGGGCCTTTTGACTGTAGCAGCCTTTAGAGGGCTTTGTGGCTATTTGTTGGGGAATTCGTGTGTGAGCCCCGGACCTAGTTAGGGCAGATTGTGAGCAATTTAGGGCGCTTTGCCCCGGTTTTCACCCGTTGTGACGCGCTCCACTTGGGCTCGGGCGCGTGGCCGATTCTGTCCTGGCCCTCGCCTTCCAAGGCCCAAAGTTCCAAGAGCCCCGTGGTTCGCGTTATAACATCTGATCGATTTGAGGGCCCAAGTGTAGTGTCCTACATGGCCAAATTTGCCATCTTGGCCAACTTAAAAATTGCTAACTTGTCCAACTTCAGTTGGCCAACTTGGCCAACTTAAAAATGGCTAACTTGGCCAAATTCAGTTGGCCAACTTGGCCAGCTTAAGTTGGCCAAATCAACTTGGCCAACTTGGCCAACTTAAGGGGGTAATTGCGTTTTTAGGTGTTTTTTTAAACTACCATAACTGCACTTAACCTCAACAAAAACTAAAGCGGTCTTTTGTACATTTTTTTACACCTTCTAGCTTTAAAAAAACTATATTTAAAAGCAGATTATCTTTTGCAATTTTACTGCTGCTATCATTTGAATACACCCCATCAGCGGTTTTTTTGACTAATTTTTGCGCCACAGTTATGAAACTCAAGATCAGCCAACAACTACTAAACTTTTTGCAGTTATGGACTGACATAATGTCCCCACCCGTTTTTTTTATATAGTTGATAAGTCGTTTCTACGTTGAGAAAATGACATTTTCGTGCAAAAATAACGTTATTTGACTTTTCTCTAAAATTTTCAAAAGCCCATAACACCGACTCTACAAACTATTTTTAGAAAAGGAAAAAAACGGGTGGGGATATTTTCCTAAAGATAATGTGGTTAAAGTTTCGAAGCCGTAGTCAGTTTTTAGCTTGAGTTCTGTGGGCGCAAAAATTACACTGAAATGTCAAAAACCACGAAAACGACATTACCCCCTTAAGTTGGCCAACTCAACTTGGCCAACTTGGCCAACTTAAGTTGGCCAACTCAACTTGGCCAACTTAAGTTGGCCAAATCAACTTGGCCAACTTGGCCAACTTGAACATCCGATACTTTCACTATTTGAAATAAAGTCAAGTTCAAATCTGGAAGTTTACATTTTAAATTTTCATTTTCATTAACTGACTAACTTGAAAAAATTATCGGATGTTCAAGTTGGCCAACTTGGCCAAGTTGGCCAAGTTGAGTTGGCCAAGTTGGCAAATTTGCAACAAAGTTAACAGTGTAGGACACTACACTTGGGCCAATTTGAGCGATTAGCATGCTTGCTAGTTGCTACTATTGTAGCAGATGTAGTAGATGTAGCAAATGTAGCTACATCTACTACAATTGTAGCAAACTAATGTAGCCGATGTAGTATATGTAGCTACATCTGCTACATTTGCGGTGATGTCACAGATGTAGTTCTACGTCGATGTAGCTACATCTTACATTTGTTTTATGAAACCGGAATATGTAGCTGATGTAAATGTAGCTACATTCATGTAGAGTGTAGAGATGTACAGATGTAAAAATGTAGATTTATGCAATAGGCCCCAGGCCTTGTCGTTAAGGTTGATTCACCCTTCTAAACGGGCCTTGGGACAAGCGGGCAAACGGCAATTACACGGGTTACACGGTTACACGTTAGTAACCGTGTACACGGTTACACGGTTACTAAACGGTTACACGGTTACTAAACGGTTACACGGTTACTAAACAGTTACACTACCCCTACACGGTTACTGAACGGGCAAACGGCTCATGGTTCCTGCTACTAAACGGTTACTAAACGTCAAGAAACAGAGGATTCTTTATTAGACAGCATCAGCTCAGAGAAGATGCGAACCACCCATCTCTAGACTCTAGATTTGAAGACCAGCAAGCTACGAATTGAGCTACTGGGACAATGCTGACTGCTGAGCTGTCAGTATAAATGCTTTTATATAGAATATAGCCTGCGCACACATGTGACATGTGTATATGAAGTAACACACGCGGCAAATCACTTGTCCACGGTTGAAGGATGAAGGTTAATTTGCATAAATCCAGTAGCCAAAACGAACATTTTTTTCTTAAAGGGTACACGAAGTCGGAAAACGGATAATGTAATCGGTAACACTATCCGTTTAGAGTAACCATTTAGTCTAAACATTTAGAGTAACCGGTTACACTATCAGTTTAGAGTAACCGGTTACTATCCGTTTAGAGTAAACGGTTACACTATCCGCGGTTGCTGTTTCTTAACGTGGACACGCTGTAGTAACCGCTAAGTAACCGCGGATAGTGAGTTTGCCAAAATATCCCTAATATGGTATTTGCAAACCTTTTTTAATGTTTTTGCAAGCAGACTATGAACAAATAATGAGTTATTAAGCTTTTATCCCTACCTTAATGCTTATCAACGCATCAGCTATTATATACTAAAGTGTGTTACAGAGAATCTACGCGCTGATTGGCCAGCCACATGTTGCACAGAATGTCAACATGTAGCCTGAAAACGACCAGTGCATCTGCCTGTGCTAGAACACAGGCAGGCTGGAGAGTGTCTCACTCTTCTTCTATATAGAGTGAGACGCTATTATGTACTCTTGACGACACGATTTAACATTGTCCGTATTCCGTTACCGCAACAAAGTGCAAATCTGTTCAGCTCGTTCGTGAAACGAACAAACCTGCGGCTCATAAGTCACAAACTCACAATCACAGGTACATATGAGCATACCTTGTCCCGTATATATTGCCGTATCCGTATATCCCTATGCCCGTTTGCCCTAAGGCCTAAAAGTATTAATTGAAAAAAAGTGGACGCAACGCGCCTTGTTTGAGTACCCTTTCGATTGTTGAGTACGTATGAATCTAAGAATCTCCCTTTGCAAGGACATCCCGTTTCACTCTGACAGTGACACCCTCTAGTTTTTTGGCCATTGCTCGCGCTACGTGCGTCGTAGAGAGATCGCACAACCGCCATTCGACAGAGAAATAATTGGTGTACAAAACATAATCCGGCGATTAAGAGTCTCGTCTAGGACGCACCGTTTTTGAGTTGTAAGCGCTCGAAAGTCTGTGAAAATTTGCGCCATCGCTCACATTAACACAGCAACCGTGCGCTTTCCATAGTTGAATGCTGGAAATAAACTACAACTGATGCACAAAAAGCTGACTGCCGGAGTTGCGATTAATTAGCATAATTTGGCCGTAAAGAAAATACTACTTTTGGGGCGATTAATTATGTTAGCATAATTTGGCCATAAAGAAAATACTATTTTTGGGATTTAAAAAGTCAAATTTTCACATTGCTTAACTAAGTATAGGTTTTGTTGTGTAAAATTTGGCTGCTAAAGATCTACGATAGGTAAAAAAAGTTTCGAGGATTCGCTGACTGGAACAAACTAGCCAAGTTTTATAAACACAGATAGGGTATCCTGTATTCATAACGTTGGAGCCATATGGCCGTCCAGGGATGAAAGGGTTATTAAATGCGGATCAACTATTAAAATATGTAAAAACCTCAAGTATATATATAATAATATATATTATATAATATCTTTTAGTCAAAACCTTTTGCTAAAACTGCCCAAAGCCGTTTGATCAAAAGTCTAGCACTTTAATATATACACTATAGGTACAGCACACAAATAATAATTTTTACTCGATTAAAGGCCGGCTCATACTCGTCCTTGTGCTTGTCGATATGGTTTTGTCTAAGTTGTTACTACTACAAAGCACAGCGCAATGCATTCCCCGCACGCATTCAGCGCACCTCAGAAAATAACGTGGCCAAATGAGCCATTACCTGTATATGGTTTTGTACTTAGTAAGCCGTTCCAACAAACCCACGTGGCTAAATGAGCCATTTTTCCACAACAACATTTAGGCTCAGCTCAAGTTTCATAATTGTTACAGAAAACTAATGCCTCACAATAGCTGACCGAAATTATTGTCCTTGTCCTTGTCCCTACGGTCTTAAGGACAAGTATGAACCGGGCTTTAATGATTTCTCTTCAGACGGGCGCAGGAGAAGTCCTTCTAATTCGTCCACGCGGTTGGTATTCGCTCTGACAAGCGCACAGGTAGCAGACTCGGCAAAGAATGATGGCCAAAATGGAAAGAAAAGTGCACAGAAGACAAATAGAGGCTATTCCAGTCACCATGAAATAAGTTTGGAGTTCTTTGTTGAGATGGGACGAGCATTCCCACCTACAACCTCCCTTATCGAGGATTTCGTCACATTGGGTCGATACAAAAGCCTCGGCTAGAGGACTTTTACAGGCTTCCAGACACGATTCTTGCGTGGGAAAAAAGCCACTGTGATAAAAACAGTCTTCACAAACGAAATATCCGCCACGCAAAACACAAGCTTTTAGCGGGGAGCCGTTACGACACACGCTATCACAAATTTCACGGCTACTGTAAAATCCATGTCCCAGTCGAAAACAGAACATCAGAATTTGAGCCAAAAGGACGCGAAGCATCTTAACCGAAATTAAAGTTTAAGCTTAGCTCGAAAGAATTTTTGGAGTTTTCATTAAAGGAAACAATTAAGGCTGCGTCTTGACCTCGAGCGCTGAAAAGAAAACAAGAAAGTTTTTCAAAAAAGTAGGTATCTCATTGCTAACTTTTTCTAGAAGTTTTTACTGGATCCGACCTACTTTTTACGGTTTTTGCACAAAAAATTCGGTCGATATTTTAGTTTTTTCCAGAAAATATGATATGTTAAATTGTTAAGCCAAAGTTACGAAGCACAGTTCAAAACAGCGTTTAATTAAATTTTTCGTTTCTGACTCAGACGTCTAAATATACCCTGAAAATGGCTAAAAACTAAAAATATTATGGTTTAGGCTCAGCAGTTTAAGTTATCGTCATGGGCAATCGCTCGTAACAGAACAATACGTAACAAGCTGGGTTTTGCGTGTCACGGTTAAGGTTTAATGGCCGTCTAGAAATGGAGACATATTAGACCTCCTGTAAGCTTTTGTTCATAACTTTACCTACGCTAAAGTCAAATTCAAGATCAAAAGTTAGCTTCCAAGCAAAAATTGCCGACGCTTTTGTTTTGAAAATCTAGAAAATTTGGCTATTTAGAAAAAGTAGAAATCGGAGGTAATTTAGAATAATGAAGTCTTAGCTGGAAAATTGCCACTTTAAAACGGAGCTAACATGGCTATTATTTGCGCAAGTTTTTTTCTCGGTCTTGCTTAGTGCTTGGATAAAAAAAGGAAAAAAAACTGTCACAACCAGGCAAGCTTGTAATGGCTAATTGCCGAAATCCGGAACCGGTCAATTTATAAAATGAGGCATATTTTCGAAAACTACAAATTAGGTCTTCAGTCTTCACCGATTAGAATTTCCTGTCATCTATAAAAATAGAAGCTATGAAAATGAATGTCATCTCTACAAGGGCCAAAACGAGATTACAGAACAAAAAATCATCTGCGATAAAGAAATAAAAGCTTCGCTGAACACAATATGCGCAGATTTTTGTTACTAAACCGGGTTCTCTGAAAAGCCGGACTCATCTTTGTTTATCCCTGTTCCTAAGCGATTCCAATCCAAAACGCTGCTCGGCTAGGTAAAATTTACCTAAAGTAACAATATTAATATTAATATCATTTTTTTATCAATGCTTCTTATCTGTGTCCGTAAGCACGAATGACCAGTCGTATGTCAGTTGACGCGGCAAAATTACATAATCACGCACCAATCGGATATTTTTCCCTATTTGTGATGTGATAATTTCGTCATTTTTGCGGCTGTACGGTATACGGCTTCAAGTATGAATCGACTAA
>JASANF010005319.1:25000-34702 GCA_030248245.1 Trissonchulus sp. WLG1_4
CAAAAAGGTGCCGGTTATGCAACTTGGGCCCGTGTCAGTACCAGATGCTCACGGCTTCGGGCGGCTCACGGCTTTGAGCAAAATTCGAGATTTCTTATTTTTAGACCAACTTTGGTCAATTGAAGACGTATCAGAAATTTTTTCGCCCCAGTGATAAAAACCAAAGGGGGGACCCTTGTTGACAATTTCTTCAGGTTCGGCCAAAAGGGGGGGTTGCGACCCCCCCTGGCTACACCTTTGTATGCATACGCTTTCGAGAAAAATAAACATAACGAAAGCAGCCATATAGCAGGCGGGGGAAAAACCAGCATTTTCATATTTGGTCATGTAGCTGTAGCTCATACGTTTTCACGGGAAACCAAAAAAATATGTCGTAGGCCTAACCTTGCTCTGAACACTTGGACCGATTTCATTTCGCTATCGTTTTCGACGGTAAGATCGTGACGGCCATATTTTAATTTTATTCGGTAATTTGGCGTTTAAACAAGAGAAATTATCAGGTTATAACTAAAGACATACAAAAAACTGGCAATAGTAGCAGAGAATACTACTTTCCGCTGCAAAGGGAACTCAAAATGACAAAGTCCGACTATTAGGCCCGTATTCCAGAATTCGATCAAGAAAGTATAAGTATCAGTGGCGGATCTAGAAATTTTCCATGGGGGGGCTCGGACCCTTATAGGCCCCCCGACCAATTGGCCCCATTTTTTGAAATATGTTTAAAATGCACTTCAATGCGATTATAACGCAAAAAACGACACATATTAACACATTTCGTTAAAAAAACAATTTTTTGGACCGAATTTTTATTGAACGTAAAACTGGAGTTCGAAACACCTAAAATTACAAAACCGGCGCGCCGGCGAGGGTGCACCAGCTAGCAAATTGAAAACTGTAAGCAGAATTTTGGCACTAAGAACCAAAAATTTACTTAAAATGTCAATCTTACCCCAATAAAACAGCTTAAATGATACACGTAACACACTGGCGGTCCCAGACTTCGATTTCGGGGGGGGGCGGAGGTCTGAAGAAATTTTTTGACTTTTTATAATAGCGTTTTTCTGCCTTACGCTAATTTGTTAGTAACAGTAAAGCCATAAGGTTGCAGGGCAGGGGCGGTCCCAGCCGCCCCCCCCGAAATTTTTCCCGACTGAAATTTTACACAAGGGTCCCCCTTTGGTTTTTATGGTCCGGCCGGAAAATTTTTCTGATGCGTCCCCAATTGACCAAATTTGGCCTAAAAATCAAAAATTTCCCCAAATTTTTTTTCTGGGGGCTGCCGCCCCCAGACCCCTACAACTCTATGGCTTACTATTCCTTCTTATTATCTTTCATCAAAGCCTATACATGTATACATGAGTACATTATGCTGCATTTGCATGTCTACACGAGTATATTATGCTGCATTTAGTTGTGTAATACACTGTCTGATGTGACCTTCCCATCATATGTTTTATTTTCCTGTCGAAAAAATTTCTGATACGTCTCCAGTTGACCAAATTCGGGCTAAAAATTGAAAAATTCTCTATTTTTTCTGGGTACACCACTGGTTTTTACTACAAACAGACTCAATTCATTGGCCTTGATATGGCTGCGGCTATAACAAGATAGCGTAAAGCTGAAAAACGCTATTATAAAAAGTGAAAAAATTTCTTCAGACCTCCGCCCCCCCCCCCCCGAAATCGAAGTCTGGGACCGCCAGTGTTGCAGGGGTCTGGGGGCGGCAGCCCCCAGACCAAAATTTGAGAAAAATTTTTATTTTTAGACTGAATTTGATCAATTGAAGACGTATCAGAAACTTTTTTCAGCCAGGCTATAAAACCAAATAAAATTGTGGAAGTGTAAAATTTTAGGAGCGGAGAGGGGCCTACCGAGGCTACAAGGGCCTAAATAGGCCCCAAGGCAACATGGAGAGGGGCCTACCTTAGTCCACAGCAGGCTACAAGGACATAAATAGGCCCCAAAGCAACATATACAGGGGCCTATCTAGTGCACAGCTGGCTACAAGGGCCTAAATAGGCCCCAAAGCAACAAGGAAAGGGGCCTATCTAGTCCAGAGCTGGCTACATGGGCCTAAATAGGCCCCAAAGCAACATGGAGAGGGGCCTACCTTAGTCCACAGCAGGCTACAAGGACATAAATAGGCCCCAAAGCAACATAGAGAGGGGCCTATCTAGTGCACAGTCGGCTACAAGGGCCTAAACGGGCCCAAAAGCAACATAGAGAGGGGCCTATCTAGATCCACAACACGCTACAAGGGCCTAAATTGGGCTTAAAACAACATGGACAGTGACCTACCTGTATGTGCAAGTCGGGGGCCTATCGGCCCTTCGGGCCGATAGGCCCCCGACTCGATAGGCCCCTCGACCCAATGGGGGGGGGGGGGGCTAGAGCCCCCCCCCCCCTAGATCCGCCTATGATAAGTATGCGCATTTGTGGTATATAATAATAAACGTCTTTTTGCACTACCATGAGTATTTTGGGGTAGCTACTAGGTTTTTCGACATCACCAGACCATTTTCAAAAAGTGAGTTTTGTCCCCCACATAGTTTTTTTACCCTTTCTAATTTCGGTCATGCCCCCCCCCCTCGTACGAAAAAGGCGGGATCTGCCACTGCGGCCATGAATAGAGGAAAGGTAATCCTCTGTAAGTAAAAGTGCTTTAACATTTGAACTCGCATCAGTGCAGAGAAATGAGACTCCAAAATTCACCTCCCTTGGAGCCATATCGGGTCAAAAATGGGGGGTCCAATTTTTGACTCATAAAAAATACCAGCGAAATCCCTTTTGGATACCGCTTATATACGTTTGCCTAAAGGGACTGTTCTATCTGCTGGCAAATTTTTAGACCTGTACCACGTACCCAAGTTGGGGTGGGTTTTTCCCCCAAAAATGGGGTGGTTTTTTTCTCCCGCCTGCTATAGAGTTGCAGGGGTCTGGGGGCGACCAGGAGAAAAGTTGGAGAAATTTTTGATTTTTAGGCCAAATTTTGTCAGTTGGAGACCTATCGGAAATATTTTTCAGCTGACCATAAAAAACCGAAGGGGGACCCTTCAGAGTGGTGAGCTGAATTTGAGCAAAATTTCAATTTTGGTGAGCAAAATTTCAAAATCGTACGCATTTGCCCCGTATTTTGCCCAAAAAAACCCTGCGGGGACACCTCTACATACTGGACTTCCTAAGTTCCACTTTAGTATGTTTCGAAGAACGAGTCAAAAAATTTCTTGTCTTTGTTCGCAAAAACTTGTTTCTACGTTAGTTTGGGGTCCTATCTAAGAATCCCACAGGGAAGAGTAAACTCTATCTAGCGCGGAATAAGGGTTTACTTTATCGAAATGGAGATGTGTTGTCATTTAATGTGGAATTTAATTTCCTAAACAATAATATCCATTATCTATGTAAATAAAAGTGAACTGGATTGGAAATTTCGACCCGCAAGCAGCACTGTGGTGTCATCGACGACAGCCTCAAGTAATTGCAAGTTATTGGGTAACCTGAATTTGTGATAAGCGCAGCGGCAGTTTCGGAAATTTGCCTTAAAATGGATGCATCTTAATGAAATTTTGAAAAAATAGGAAAAAATAGGATTTTTTCTCAAAAAATAGGAAAAAATAGGAGGGGATTGAAAAAATAGGAAAAAATAGGAAAAATAGGAGCCGCAACACCACTGCAAGACTGAGCCGAGGCCGTCTCTATGCATTCCCTCTCCACGGGTCAAGAGTACACAAATTATGGGTCTGTGTTCCATAACTTTGAGACTTCCGATGTACTCTTGCCCGGGTCTACCCCAAGTCACTGCCACTGTCTCCTCTGTGTGGGGACTGTGCTCTTGGGACTCCCTATTGTGTACTCTTGCCCGGGTCTACCCCGAGTCATTGCCACTGTCTCCTCTGTGTGGGGACTGTGCTCTTGGGACTCCCTATTGTGTACTCTTGCCCGGGTCTACCCCAAGTCACTGCCACTGTCTCCTCTGTGTGGGGGACTGTGCTCTTGGGACTCCCTATTGTGTACTCTTGCCCGGGTCTACCCCGAGTCATTGCCACTGTCTCCTCTGTGTGGGGACTGTGCTCTTGGGACTCCCTATTGTGTACTCTTGCCCGGGTCTACCCCAAGTCACTGCCACTGTCTCCTCTGTGTGGGGGACTGTGCTCTTGGGACTCCCTATTGTGTACTCTTACCCGGGTCTACCCCGAGTCATTGCCACTGTCTCCTCTGTGTGGGGACTGTGCTCTTGGGACTCCCTATTGTGTACTCTTGCCCGGGTATACCCCAAGTCACTGCCACTGTCTCCTCTGTGTGGGGGACTGTGCTCTTGGGACTCCCTATTGTGTACTCTTGCCCGGGTCTACCCCGAGTCATTGCCACTGTCTCCTCTGTGTGGGGACTGTGCTCTTGGGACTCCCTATTGTGTACTCTTGCCCGGGTCTACCCCAAGTCACTGCCACTGTCTCCTCTGTGTGGGGGACTGTGCTCTTGGGACTCCCTATTGTGTACTCTTGCTCGGGTCTACCCCGAGTCACTGCCACTGTCCCCTCTGTGTGGGGGACTGTGCTCTTGGGGGCCATCGGGGCTGGGGGGTCTGGGGCTGTTGGCGGCTGTGCTGACTTGCCCCTGCTGACAGGCCACCTGGTAGAGCGAGTCCACCTTCTGACTGATGTCTTGCAGTTGATCGACCAACTCCTGCTGAATCGACTGCATTTCGTAGACCGCCTTCTGCAGGTGGGACTGGATCTAAAAAAAAGAACACACAGCGGCAACAGATTATAGAACCCAACTTAGAGGGTTGGATCATACAGTCGGATGTCCGTTCAGTCGGCAAAATTAACAAAACGACGAAACTACAGATGAGTTTATGAGAATTTGCTGATGAAACAGACACATGGCTGCAAAAACGTGAATGAATCGTATATCCGTTCCGCCGACAAAATTACGAGACAATATTACGCACAATTGCACAATCAACAAAATTAGCTAGCTGAGACATAAGTATCAGTAGAAACTTATGCGTAACCGTCTGATTCCAATTATCACTGCTAAAAGTTTAAAAAGTTCAAAAAAAGACCAACGCCAGGTCTAACTCCGTTGTTCAGGCACCCCCTTCATCCTTTTACCAATCGCTTCTGCCCCCCCCCCCGTAAGTTTCGCCAGACATTTACAATAGTTACTAGACTCACATTGGTAATATCCACCAAATTTCCAGGAGCAGACGCCTCAGACGACACTTTGCGATGCCCCCACTTGATACGGCGTAATCTATAAATTAAGAATATACGGAATCATCCAAAATTGGATTACAGTGTCTGGTAAACTTAGTTTTTATTGAAAAAAACTTGGCACACCCGGAAATTAAACCTTCAAACCGATTCATTTACCGGCTTAAACGTATCCTCCTATGTCTCTAGGTCTGTCTTCTAGGCTTAGGAAAGACATATCAGACTAAACGGACTAGACAAGTTAAAATAAGTCAGCTGCTGCTTTTTTAAGCCAAATAAATGAGTTAGCTAGCTACGGCTTCTGCCCTCCCAGCCACAATGGATCTGCAAGATGACCCACAGGCACAGAAAAAAGAACAAGCGAGTCATCACTAAGCCACCCCCACCAAAGTGTCACTCACACGGGGGGTGGGGGTATACTCCCCACTAGAACGAGGAGGTTGGAAGGGGGGAGGGTCCCCAAAACATGGGCAGCATTAGGTAATAATTGCACTTGTACTAAAATTTTACAAAATTTTGCTAAAATTACGGTATTTTTAGCCAACCAGGGGGAGCGGGAGGATCCCCAAAATCAGGCCGCAGAGCCCCCCCAAAATTTTGACGCCGTTACATGTACTATGGTGTCACTCACGAATTGGGCGTGCCGGTTCTGCTTGGGGGACTGGTCTGTAGGTTGGGCTGACTGCTGGCCACGGTGACGTCAGTGGCGGGGACAAACTGGCACTCGACCACGATGTCCGCGTCCTGGACGAGACTGGAGGGGGTGTGGGGGTCCCCGGCTGGCGGGGCGTCCGGGGGGGCGTCGAGGGTGAGACAGCTGTCCGTGCTGACCAGGCGAGCGGGCGTGGAGTTGCTGGCCGACGAGTGGACGAACAGGCGTTCCATGTCTTGCCCCGTCACCACCATGCCGCACATGCTCTCCTCCTCGCCGCCAGACACACTCCCGCTCTCCTAAAAACAAACAACACAAAAAAACACAATTGGCTGATCATTTTGTAACGATGAATTATTACCAAAGGTCAGCAAAGGTCAGGCGGGGTGGGACAGTTGTCGGGCTGTCCATTAATTATTGAAGCAATGCGGGCACCATAAAATGGCTTCACAATAAGATGATTTCGTCTTTTCAAGACTCTAAGACGGTCTTAATAAGCTTGGTCTTAATGACAAGACCCCTAACAACTTGAGCCACGATTATGGTTCATACTATTGTCCTTATGCTAATATGCTACTACCGTTCCGCCCCTAAGCGATAACCAAATTAAGCAAAGTTCAGAATAAGTCCCCCACCCCAAGTAATCCCTCGTCTATTGTCTGATCATTGTACCTCGTCACTAGAGTCGGACTCGGAGGGATCCCGTTGGAGAATGTTGGGGACACTCAGGCAACCATTGAGGACGTACGAGGAAGGATTTATTTGGATTGTTGGTTTTTGGGATTCAAAGACTTGCGCTCGAAAATGGAAATGAGCACCACACCCCAGGGCTAGATCAGCCTGAAAGTTACGGCCTGGGTAATACCTCTACCTTTTTTGTTCGTTTTTTTCAGACAAACTGCTGTTGTGCACAAATGCCTGCATCGATACACAGTGCGACGCAAGCAAGGCGGAGGGCAGTCCCAGCGCGATGGACAACAGCGCACCAAGGCTCCCCGGAGTGCCGGTGCCACCCTCAGACGAACCATGGAGTTGCATCTTGAACAGGTGGAGTGTCATTTTTTTATTTTGGAGTTTGAATAATTTTGGAAAAGAGATATGCAGTGTGAAATCTGGGGAAATTTATGTGTACACAGTATTTTTTGTCTACAATTGTGGACTCTGTTGGAAAAGAGATAATATGCTTGTGCTGTGTGAAGTCTCGAAAAATGTATGTGTACACAGTATTTTTTGGTGTACAATTGTGGACTCCGGCTAAACAAATTAAATCCTTCTGAGTTTATTTTTTTCAGTTTTGTTTGTGCAAAGTTAACTTTTCTAATAAGGTGGGAAAACTTAATTAAATCAATTACATAATTAGAATTAGCAATTATTGATGAAGTAAATTTAACTTGCGGATACGTTTTTCTTGTTGACGCAAAAAATTAATTTGCTATTTCGGGTATCTAGCTAGCCAACCTACCTATGTTAAGGCAAAAGACCTTTAGCTAGCTACCTACAGTGTAAAATTTGAAACAAGGTCTTGCCTAGTTGAAATCCATTCATAAAAGGTTAAAAGGCCAACGTCTTTAGATTTTTCTCACTTCTAAGTCTAAACCAGGGGCGGTCCCAGGGGGGGGCGCCGCCCCCCCCCCCCCGAAATTTTTTCCGACAGAAATTTTACACAGGGTCCCCCCTTTGGTTTTTATGGTCCGGCCGGAAAATTTTTCTGATGCGTCCCCCATTGACCAAATTTGGCCTAAAAATAAAAAATTTCGCCCCAATTTTTACCTGGGGCTGCCGCCCCCAGACCCTGCAACTCTGTGGCTTACTATTCCTTGTTATTATCTTTCATCAAAGGCTATACATGTATACATGAGTACATTATGCTGCATTGCATGTCTACACGAGCATACATGTAACAGCACCGAAATTTTGGGTACCCCTCCCCCCCTTGGTGGGACCCCCCTCTCCTGCGTCAACTATTTATTGACCCCCCCCCCATTTCCCAAAAATGACGCAATTTTTACCTTTTTCGACCAAAAAACACCGGTTTTGATAATTTTTGGCTAAAATTTCGGTAAAAATCGCTTAAATTTTACAAGAAAATGCTAATTTTTTCAATTTTTGGCCAAAATTTTACTAACGCCGGGTCCCACCCCCCTCTTTCTCCCCTGGCGGGACCCCCCCTCATCCCCCCCCAACTACATGTATGTACACGAGTATATTATGCTGCATTTAGTTGTGTAATACACTGTCTTCTGTCTGATGTGACGTTCCCATCATGTGATTTATTTTCCTGTCGGAAAAAAATTGACTGTCCAGTTGACCAAATTCGGCCTAAAAATTGAAAAATCTCCATTTTTTCCTGGTTACACCACTGGTTTTTACTACAGACTCTATTCACTTGATATGGCTGCAGCTATAACAAGATAGCGTAAAGCTGAAAAACGCTATTATAAAAAGTGAAAAAATATCGTCGTACCTCCGCCCCCCCCCCCCCGAAATCAAAGTCTGGGACCGCCAGTGGCCTAAATATAAAACCTATATTCTCGCTATATTTTGGCCAGGTCGTAATCTTTTGAGACCGCCAGTGGCCACTGCCAGTCGAACCTGCGTGCGTCTGACCACAACCTGCGTACCTGCGCGTTGTGGTTATATGTTAAAAGTTACTAAAGATTTGTGTAGATTTGTGTTTCTCGTTTGCTCTATTGCTGGCTTGTGGTTAGTTTCCGATTGCCCTTTATGTAGCTTAGACAGACCGCAACACAACGAGACGAGTCTTCCTTCTCTGTCTAGAACTACCATAAACATGTTTATGTTTTATATACATGTAATTTACTATTTCTTATTTTTTTTTAGGAAATCGCAGAACTGTTGACCGGCTGGACTCAGCATTTGCAAAAAGCGTCTAGAATTTTCCTCCGCTGCCCCAGTTACCAGAAAAAGCTGTTTTTTGGCGGAAAAGGGCCAATTTTTGACCGGAAAGATTCGCGAATTCACACAATTCCTTTTCCCACATATCGGCCCACTTTTGAAGAAATCAAAAGAATTCATGCGAAATTGTCCACTGTTTTTTATTGCGGTAAGTTTGGCTTAGGGCCTTTTTTATTTCTTTACTTGCACAAAATCAGTTGATTAACTTTATTAATTAGCAAAGTGCATCACAAGTGATTTAATTCTTTATTAAATTGAATAATTCTTTTTAAGAATTTTAAAACTTGGATTAGCCGGCCTAAATTAACTTGGTCATCTTCAACAGAGTCTTTGCACTTTAGCTCATTTGTTAATCAATTAATTAACTGATTAATAATGTTATTAACTTAACATCAGTATTAGCTTAGCAAAACCATAGCTTCATCCGGCTCACAGTAATTTTTTGTTTTTGTTTTGGTACTAGTATTATATACTAGTTTTTGTGAATATTTAAGTCTTCAAGAGCTGAAGTTACATGTGCTGAAATTTGGAAAATCCTAAAAGCTAGGTAGATCAAAAGATCCTTAGGTCCAAAGATTTTGAACTTTTGAGATAAATGCTTTTGTGTATATATATATTTTCAAACTGATATAATATTTGTACTGTTTCAGATACTGTGGCTGAGTTTGAAAACTGTCTGCTTGCGAATACGTCTCCACCAGTAAAATGCCGGGAGAAACAGCAAAAATTGGACGACAGTGGTTAGTTTATCGCCTGAGTCATGACATAACCATTTGTAGTATTGGAAATTAAATTTGTAGCCAAAGAGGATAATATCGAAGATCTTTAAAGAAGTTGTTGGTTTGACCTAAAGAACGTAAGCGCTCTTTTACACAAGCGTTTAGATCTTGGCTAAACTAGGCTGTAAAAATTTCGTTATAG
>JASANF010005320.1:0-18099 GCA_030248245.1 Trissonchulus sp. WLG1_4
TATATATATGTACTTGAAAATTTGGAAGAAGTCCTCAGACTGGGACCCGTCCAACATATATGAATCTTGGTACTGTGATACTCGATAGTCGATACGATATTCTATAATGGCCGGATTATGCAGGTTAAAATGATCTGACAACGGCAAGACAAACATCAGCAAAATACAAATATATGTACAATGTTACCTTTTATCAATGGCTCGGTGATCACGTCGATGTCTTCAAAATCGACTAACATTCATCAACTTATGTATATATAACTGTAAACTATATAGCTGTAGCATGTATATAAATATACCGGTATATAAATATATAAATAAAACTTGAATAAAATGGTTTAAATAATTTATATATATGACAAAACACTAAAATGTAGCAATCTAATAAAATTCTATCAATAGTCAAACCAGACAGTCCTTCGCTCCTAAAGTAAGTCAGAATGAACAAGAAGGATCACTAATTGTCATTCTTAGCAGTTTGTCTAATCTCAAATGCTAATACTTCAAAAGGGCTACAGTAAATAAAACAGGGTCGGGTTCAGGGCAGATGGCTCACGACAGATGCCACTAAATCTGGAACCCCTGCAACTGTGGGGGGTTCACGGGGGAGAAACTAAAATTATAGAAAAATAGGTGACTGTAAACTTTTTGACCCTGCAAAATGAGACCCTGTATTTTGTAACATATCAATTAAGGAGCTATGTACTTTCTGAAAATACTAAAATAGAATCGAAAAATACAACAGCAAAAACAACTAAAAATTTCCTGCAGCTACATATGTAATAAACCGATCTCAACTATCAAATCAAAATTCATCAAAAAGCAGCTTTTACTGAAAAAATTTCTCCCAATAGTTACTGTAGACGCTACAAAAGCCACACCGGCGGACCCCCACACCGAAACGATGAACAAGTCTAACCGAATCTCCAAACTCGTATGAAGCAAAAGGGGACAAAAATTTATTCCAACTTCATTACTCTCTACTCCGAGTAATATATAAATATATGGTATATGCATTACGTATGATAGTTTGTATATATAGACTTTGTCTAGATCTATATATGCTACTAAATTTGTACCAAATAGATATATTCTTTACTGATTTATAATCTGGCCCCCTACGGTTTTGACTGCTATGTACACTAAAATCGTATTCACAGACCACAGCGAAACACACAATACAGGTGCTGAAGAGACTACAGAGTAATTCTGCCAGCGTCCGGCTCATTGTTCAAAATCATTCATTGATGAAAAATTCATTCATTTGCAGATAAGGAGGGTAATTTGAAGAGCCGGTAGGCGTATAGCGGCTGTACCAGTCTAATTCGGATAATCTCATCGGTAGCAAAAGCACACGAAAATACCAAACAGATGACATTTTTTAGCCACAGAGCGGAATGACAAACTTCTGGGCGTATTTACTGGTCTCTGTCTATTCACGGCAATATATTCTCAGAACTTCTG
This sequence comes from Trissonchulus sp. WLG1_4, assembly GCA_030248245.1. Lineage (NCBI taxonomy): Eukaryota > Metazoa > Nematoda > Enoplea > Enoplida > Ironidae > Trissonchulus > Trissonchulus sp. WLG1_4. The sequence goes on from JASANF010005320.1 coordinate 1,465, forward strand.
CCTTGTTTGACAATCAAAGATTATCCGAAAACGTGTAAACCTTTTAAGATTTAATGCGAAAGTTTTACTTCAGCACCGGTTTCTTAATACAGAGTGCCAAAAAAGGAAAATACGGCTGTCGGATATCAGAACAGCAAACTCAAAATGGATGAGCGTTTACTTTTTAGCGGTCCGACGTCCAAAACCAGAAAATTCATTTTCAAATATCTCTCCGCAAATCAGGGAATAAAAAAACTGCTTCTAAAAAAACTGAAAATTTTTGATCACATTTTTTAAAAAAACCTTAAATTATATGAAATTATTATTTTTCACTTTGAGTTGTCGGGGTTTGTTCTGGAAACAAAATTTTACATTTTGGACCCCTAATAAAAAATTACACACAAAAAATTTCTAATTTACTATTTTTTCAAAAATATATATTCAATTTTTCCACATTTTAGAAGTCCAGAGGTCAAGACTCAAGATGAGTCCATTCTAGTGCTGGCAGGTCTCGGTTTTGCATTTCTCAACTTGTGGCCGTGACTTTTCCATAACTATCCCCAAAAATTGTTTGTATCAGACCCGACCCCATTAGATGTCTACGCCAAAACCTGTGTTTTCTTCTGGGTTTTAGCTCAGGTTTAGTCTCAAGGCTGTTTTAGACTTCAAAGGCTTAGGGTGGATTTCCCAAAGGTGATTTTACTACACCATGGTTTTACGTACCTTTTTATATGATTTGCACATAATTTCATTACGAAATATTGATATTACTGATTCGTTACGAAATTAATAGATTTTCTTAAATCATGGTTTTAGCAGGTTAGCGCAGTTGAAATTTGAAACCTGCAGCACAGCAGGTCTCTGTTTTGCTGAAATATCAATTGAGCTAAAACCATGATTTAAGAAAATCTACAAAATACGTAAGAGAATCAGGCAATATTTCGTAATGAAATTATGCGCAAATCATAAAAACGTACGTGTAAAACCACCTTTGCGAAATCCAAGGGCGTACCCAGGGGGGGGGGGGAATGGGGGGCATTAACCCCCCCCGAAATTTTTTCCCAGTAATTTTTTTACACAAGGGCCCCCCCGTTGGTTTTTATGGTGCGGCCGGAAAAATTTTCTGATACGTCTCCAATTGACTAAAATTGGCCTAAAAGTCTAAAATTTTCCCAATTTTTTCTGGGGCCTGCCGCCCCCTGACCCCTGCGACTCTATGGCTTACTATTCCTTGTTATTGTCTTTCATCAAAGCCTATACATGTATACACAAGTACATTGTACTGCATGTGCATGTCTACACGAGTATATTATGCTACATTTGCTTGTGGAATACACTGTCTGATATGACTCTCCCATCTTTTGTTTTAAATTTTGTCGGAAAAATTTGCTAATACGTCTCCAGTTGACCAAATTCGATCTAAAAAATCTGGAAAAATCGCTAATTTTTTTTCTGGCGGCTGCCGCCCCCAGACTCCCGCAACCTTGTGTCCTTTAGTTTTCTTGGTCCGACCGGAAAAATTTTTTGCTACGTATCCAATTGACTAAATTTGGCCGAAAAAGCAAAAAAGTTCCCAAATTTTTATAGGGGCTGCCGCCCCCAGACCCCTGCAACCTTATGTGGTTTGTAAGGCGTTTTATGAGCGTTAAAATTGCTAAAAAGTGCATTTTAACCCATTATAAAAAATCGAAAAGTCATTCCCCCCCCGAAATTTTTTTCTGGGTACGCCACTGGCGAAATCCACCCTAATTTCACCAGTTCACCACGGTGGTTTAAACCATGGTTTTTCTTAAACCTGGTCTAAACCATGGTTTTTCTGAAAAACCATTTCCATCAAGGTGGTGTAGGACGTTTTCGACTACGAAAAAGACCGGATTATTCTAATTTAAGCACTAAATTTTGTTCGAAATTTGTTTTGCCAGACTAAATCGCGTGCTTTTCGTAATCAAACATTCTAAACCCCTTTTCACCAACGTGGTTTTTCTTAAACCAGGTTTAAACCATGTTTTTTCTCCCCTTGAAAAAAAATCACGTTCAGACCTGTTTTTTCAATATGAAAATGAAAAATCAGATATTTTTTACCAATTTTAAATGCTTAAATGCTCATTTAAACAATTTAACACTTAAATCTTATCACAAACGCAAAATCACTAAGCGACTACGCCACGGGGGTCTGGGGACAGCAGCCCCCAGAAAAAAATTTGAGCACTTTGTACTATTAAGCAAAATTTGGTCATTTGGAGACGTACATACATACAGTACCAATCAAAAATAGAGTCTGAGGCTCGTACGAGCACGAGCACTTGGTGACATATCCTCGTAGCAATTTAGGTGCGCGCGAGCACTGCTCGAAAGCAGTCCAATTTTAATGACATTAACTTGGCAGCCCACAGCTGACTTGCATTCGTGTCACTTCGTGATAAAGAGGGATTAAAATAGGCTTGAAATGTAAAAAAACACTGATGTCACAGAGATACCTTTAACAATCAAATTAACTAGAATTATCGTTAATTGTATATACATGACAAAAATACGTGACATAAAATATGGGACATGTTAGCCACGTTTTTCTGTAACACTTTTTTCCTTGAGACTTTAGTGAGAAGAGAAATTTTCATCGAAGAAACGCAAATTTCGGTTTTCTCAATATTTCTAGAGTCATATTTCTCCTTAGAAGTAATTCGCTGCAATTCGCTGTTCAGCGTTATCCTAATAAAATATATTTTTGCCGACAAGTATTTTTTATGAAACTGAAACCATAGATTTTACTCAAACACAAAGGTATTATGTTAGTGTTAGGTACCCAATTGAAGTTATGCACCGTATAATTAAAAATATAAATATATACAACTCAAATCTAGTTGCCCCCCCCTGAACAAACTAGGTGTGTCATATAGCTGAGGTCAAAACCTGACCTTTGCGATAACTTGGAACTGAGGTTGTCCACAAAGTGTTTTGGTTACTAAGTTTAAAGTATAAAGGGGAAGTGCAATAGCAATTATTAATAGCTACTTTTATGAACTTTGTAAAAAACAAAATAGCGAATATATATTAGAAATTAGAAAAACGGCAAAAATTTAGTTACTACACAATGTTCTCTTAAATTCATTCACTCTTTTCACTCATTTTACTTTTCATTTACTCATTCAATCTTATAGTCTGTGCCTAACTCCAAAAGGTCAGAAACAAACTGCAATTTTACGTATAGCTATGGCTTATTGCTCACGATTAATTTATATACGAGGACACTACAAACTGAGTAATCAGGACCAGTGATTACTCCATCGGTTTTTGCTGAAAAACTTTAGCTGTACGGTGAGTCGAAACAGAAGAGTGGCTAACTTTAGCTAAAATTTAAGGTCAACGTTGGGCAAGAAAGGCTCCAGTTACACTGAGGGTGAAAAAGGCTCAAAAATCAAAAATTATAAAATATATATACTTAGTATTTAAGTAATGTTTTAAATGTTAAGTTATATTGTTCACTTAATCTCTAAATTTTCCGTACGATACAAATTATTTATCACTTCTTTCACCAATTAAGCTAATTTCTACGCCCCCCTTTATTTATCACGAGTGACACAAATGCAAGTCAGCTGTTGGTGTGGACTGCCAAGTTAATGTCATTAAAATTAGACAACTTTCGAGCAGTGCTCGCGCGCACCTAAATTGCTACGAGCATGTGGTTTAATGATCTTGCGCTTGGGCAAGCTTTTTATTATATACCAAAAATCGAAAAGACGGTTTAATGCACTTATGCCGATTCCACTTCTGCCGATTCTTTTATGTTGCCGCTATTTGCTTAGCAAAACTCGAAAGTGGAAATCTGCCTACAAGGAAAAACTCAAAAGTGGACTTCTGCCGAAAATTAATCTGTGCAAAACTCAAAAGTGGACTTCTGCCGAAAATTAATCTGTGCAAAACTCAAAAGTAAATTTCTGCCTAAAATTATTTTTTTTTGAAACTAAAAAGTGAATTTTTGCCTGAAATTACTCTGACAAAAACTAAGAAATAATGCATAATAAAACTGAGCAAAATTCATGGCCCATGGGTCAAATTATGTGTGTGTGTATGTGTAGTACTGTAGTAAATTCGTAAATATTGAAATAATTCTTACAGTTAAAGAATTCAGATTTCAAATGACAGGTACAACAAGTTAAACAGACTTAATTGTCCTTTATTTACTTCTTGCCTTACATATGTAATTACTGAAAAACTATTGTTTGGGAGTTGACTGGCTACACTGTCGGCATGTGTGATGTATATACTTGTGAAACGTAAAGTGTCAAAACTTAGCTGATAATACTGGATACAGATTCAACATTCTAAACTATACAACTTTTTGTAAGCTTACAATGGAGCTCTACTAGTTTTTTAGTAGTATCAATAACTCGCGGTTTAATTATTTCGCTTTTAAGCTTCACTAGAATTAATTTTAGGCAGAAGTCCACTTTTGACTTTGGCACAGATTACTTTTCGGCAGAAGTCGACTTTTGAGTTTTGCACAGATTAATTTTCGGCAGAAGTCCACTTCTGAGTTTTGCCGGATTAAAGCAGGCACAATTGACAATTCCACTCTTGAGTTTTGACATCCGGTTCGGCAGAAGTGGAATCGGCACAAGTGGAATACACCGAAAAGACAACCCCCCAAATTTTTTTCCGGGTAGGACACTGACGACTCCCCCACACAGAATTCCTTAATTCTGCATTGTGTTGTCTTTACTAAATATGCACTTCGACTTGTAACGACTACATACGTCTCATTTTAGCAATGCAACAGTGCAAAGAATCGTTTAAAATTTTTTGAGCATTCGAACTTGAAAATGAGCATCGAAATTTAAAAATGAGCACGAAGTGAGCATCGGGCGTTTTGAAAAAAAAACCCTGCGGTTAGTGTGGTAACACGAACACCTTAGAAGATTTCAACTTCAACATAAGTATGTACCAGGGGTGGACGCGGATCGAAATTTTCGACCCGCGACCCAACCCAACCCGCGGCTCTAGACTCGTGGGTAACCCGCGACCCAACCCGCGCCGTAAAACCCGACCCGCGACCCACTTTGACCCACCACTCTATAACCATAACGTACATTATACACAAGCGTGTAGCCAGGATTTTGAAATGGGGGGTCGCACCTTGTTTACTGTTTTGTTCACTTGCTCAAACTCACCAGTGCGGGGTCTGGGGGCGTCAGCATTTATTGGCAAATTGGCTTGCATAACTAAATGAAAATTAAACATAAACTAAACTAAAAACATTTAAATAATCTGGGTGCGGCAGCCCCCCAGAAAAAAATTTAGGTTTTTTCAATTTTTGGACAAATTTGGTCAACTGGAGACGTATAAAAAAATTGTCCACTTTTTTGCTCACTTGCTTAAACTCACTATTGCGGGGTCTGAGCGCCTCAGCCCCCAGAATCCAATTATTTTTACACTTATTGGCGAAGGCGCTTACATAACAAAATGTAAATTTGGTCATTTAAATTAATTAAACTAACTGTTACGGGGGTCTAGCGGCGGCAGCCGTCAGAAAAAAAATTTTAGAATTTTTTAAAATTTTAGACCAAATTTTGTCAATTGGAGACGTATCCGAAATTTTTTTGGCAGGGCTATAAAACTCAAGGGGGGACCCTTGTCGACAATTTCTTCAGGTTCCAGTTTCCGCGGGTCAGAAAAATTTTTTTCGACCCGCGCAGCCTGAAGTGGGTACCCGCGGGTCGACCCACGGCTAAAATTTTTTGACCCAACCCAACCCAACCCGCGGGTACCCACGACCCGCGTCCACCCCTGGTATGTACTGCTAAGTTCACGTTCCCTTAGAGTGGCGAACTGCCAATTGTGCTATTGTGGAAGTATTCCACAGAGCATTTTACAACTTTTCGTGACAAAACGGGCTTGCTGTGATTTGCTGAACCACTAGAAAATAACACAGAAGTCATAAATGCTAACCAAAAAGGAGTGTATATGTCACGTTAGACGAAATTTTTTTGAAATTTTTTTCATTTTTAGCAAAATGTGTGTGCCTCAGAGACTGGATCCGGATCCGGCCGGATCCAGTGGATCCGGATCCGAGTATCCGACAGAAATTTTGGATCTGGTCGATCCCTAGTACATATGTACATACCTAGTACATATGTATGTACGTACGTAGCCACATTCCATTGGGCAAAATATATACATCAACGGTCCCTTTGAGTATCAGACAGTCTTCTTTGTTTGTTGTGTCAATCACAATTGTGCAATCAAGTTTTCCAACTTAATTTCTGTTCTAATGGACTGCAAATTTCTGCGATGAGTGACAAAAAGTTTTTGTGAATTCGCAAAAAGACATTTTTCACTCTAATATGGCCCCATTTGTGCAAATTTTGGCACAATCCAACTAACACACGACTTGAAACGGAAAACCGTGTATATACATTAATACGAAGGGGCGACCCCCTACATAAATGAGGGGGGGGACGCATGGTAAAAAAATTCCAAGAATAGTCTGTGAATATAATTTTCCTAAAAACCCAAAAAATAGCGCCAATATATACAGAAAGTCCTGTACTTTAATTCTGATATTAACTTCTATAAGCCTTGATCATGATACTACATATATACAAGTGTAGTTTGGGCGTATTACGTACATATGTTTCGTTCTTTGATTCAAAACTCACGAATAAAGTTCTTTTTGTTAAAAAGACTACACAAAATACTATTTTGTTTTTTACTCACATTTTACTACATACATACAATTTACATTTTTGCATATTATGCACTATTGTACGGTGTATGAAGTCCCTACTCAAATTTTCGAAAACAGTACTCCACTGAAGTGCCATTGAAAAAATGTTATGGTTTTTCATGCGAAAAATACAATCTTAATATTCCTGTAGTTTTCAAATCACCTTGAAAAAACACACGCGACTTGACATCTGAGTTTTTCTTTCTAATTTGCTAGTTAATGTGACTGACTGAAGGATAAATATACATAGGTATATAAAAAAACTAGACAAGACAGCAAGAGACGGATATGGACCACAATTGCGAATAATGTCAGACTCTTGATCTTAACGGGTCCTGTATCAAATATACACATATAATCAGCAAGTTCATCTTCAAAATTCCAGGTTCGACTCAGTTATGTCGTGACAGGGCTATATGGACATGTATATATACTTTTGACAAGCAAAACCCACTGTTGATGGCGGTGAAGAAAGAACCCATAAGATTTTTTACACATTTTGGCTCAGCGACTCACTTTATTGTGATTTTGACCAATTTAATAAAAATAGACTGACTGTTGCAATTTGCGAGGCTCTGGACTCTGAGGGCGTCAGGCAGACACAGACTTCTTTTATATGTATCACAGAAAAAGCACAGCGGTCTGGGGACGGAAACCTAGGAAAACGACAAATTTTTGTAATACAGGCCTCTATAGCAAGCAGGAAAGTAGCATTTAGGCAGCATGTTTGTCCTCCACTTCGGTAACCGTACATAATGTTTTATCGTTCGTCGATACAAAAGGACATTCCCCCTTGACCGGCCAACTTGACTTTGACTTTGACATTCCCCCTTGACCGGCCAAAAATACCACACATTTTGCAAAAGTTTCAAAAAAGTATTCAATTTAGTTTTTTTTTAATTTTGCTAAGATCAACAGGACCCTGCTCCACAGTCACTACGAGTTTTTGGGAAGAAGTTTACAGGGAATTAAAATTCTGACCCGCGCCAACCCTGATAGTACCGGCAACGTACCCGAGTGCCCGACTACGACATCTTTAGGCCTATTCACACGAGGGCGCATTTCGCGCATAGAGCATGAGCGGGTGCGTTCTGTAATTATATAGAATTTTCGCACTGCCTGCTGCATTATTTCACATAATGCACTAGGCAGTGGGCGGGTGTGAAAATTTCAATTATAGAATACGCCAGCCAATGTGCCCGCTCATGCTCTCGCGTCGGAATAGGCCTTGGAACCATCACCACCTTTGCAGCCCTTAGCGAGGATCACATTAGTGTCACCGGCATTTTGACGGATATGGGAAGAGCTGCAACCAGAAGCCCTAGCATGTGGACTCAGTTCAAAAACTCAGGAAATTAGCAAAAGAAAGTTTGAAGATTTTCTCACCCCACCACATCGACCTCAAATCGCGCCAGTCGTTTCCAACCCTCCAGTTTCCGTCATGCACATCAAAAACCTCATCTCCTTCGTCAATAGGAGGGTATCCCATTTTGCCGATCGCTCCGATTCATCTGAACGCTCGACTACATGCATGTATTGTATATTCCGGCAAAAAAGGACCGTGTTTTCATATAATGGCTATCCGATTACAATCGACAAGGCACAAAAGATAGTCATCATTCTACCGCTAAAATATACGTATATAAGCACAGAAAGACCATTGAAAAGCTCATTGCTCATACAAAAGCTAGCCAAACATTTTGTATCAATTTTATTTAGTTTGTAATCCAATATACAGTCACACCTATGAAGCCGGTCCCCAAATTCAGCTTTGTGGCTTTCTTTCGGAGCACAGTAATATCTGTTCTATTGTACATATATGTATATACTACTACATACGTCACGTATATATAGACTAATCTTTTAGTTCAACAAAATGGTCACATATGGCCAGCACTAAAGTGTGCGAGCTAGCTTTAAATTTACTTTACTGGAAGTAAACAGCCCTACCTTAAGCAGTATATATAGCTAACCTCCTCATAAGCATTATATAAATTCATAGACCTGTAAATTTGTAATCTGTAATTCTCCCTCTTATCATCATACATGAGTAGTTAGGAATTTCTCAGGAGAGGGGATATTACGGTACGGAGCATCCTTCCTTGGGAATTTAGCTTCGTCATCTATCGAACTATAGTCTGACCAAAAAGTGTATGTACGGAACTTCATTGCTTCATAGCAGCTTAGTCGTTTGAGGTAACCCCCATAATGTATATATCATTCGAAAGCATTTTTGATGGAAATTTTCATGAAGTTAAATTATTTCGGAAAATTTGAAGTTAAAAATTTTAATTCAAATAAAATCTATTTTTTCCGCCTAATTTTAGGAAACCTGATGTATTAGATATCATTCGATAGCCCATTCCATTCTGCGTCTAACGATATATACAACATCACTATAGCATGTACCTGTCAAAAATTATAGAATTTTTTAGTTTTGATTTTTCTATTGAAAAACGTCGTTTTTGGCCCGTTTTATTCGCTGTAACTCAGCAAATACTCAACCAAATTTGATAAATTTTGGATGAATAGACGCGTTGTGACCTCGCACAGTCTGTGAAAGTAATAAAATTTCAAAATTTGATACTAAATTTTTCAATATTTGTCAGGTTTACAGTCATTTTTCAGCAATTTTTGTTCAAGATTAGTTACAATAATTATTACAACCACATTATTATTAATTATAATTATAACCACAATAAAGTTCAGTTCTTTGGCTTTCATTTGATACCAAAAACATGTGCTGTTGATTGGATTGAGCAAAGTCATGCAAAAAATAAATCATTATTTACAGTCTATGTGTGCGCCCAACAAAAATTTATACACGCATATCAGCGTGTAGAATGTTTGAACGCATGCACTTGCATGCTCATCAAGCACTAATTTTTGACAAGTAATGAAAACAGCTACATCTTTTTGCTGCATAACTTTGATCAATCCAATCAAAAGCACATGTTTTTGGTATCAAATGAAAGCCAAAGAACTGAACTTTATTGTGGGAACAATTATTTTAACTAATCTTGAACAAAAATTGCTGAAAATGACTGTAAACCTGACAAATATTGAAAAATTTAGTATCAAATTTTGAAATTTTATTACTTTCACAGACTGTGCGAGGTCACAACGCGTCTATTCATCCAAAATTTATCAGATTTGGTTGAGTATTTGCTGAGTTACAGCGAATAAAACGGGCCAAAAATGACGTTTTTCAATAGAAAAATCAAAACTAAAAAAATTCGATAATTTTTGACAGGTACATGCTATAGTGATGTTGTATATATCGTTAGACGCAGAATGGAATGGGCTATCGAATGATATCTAATACATTAGGTTTCCTATAATTAGGCGGAAAAAATCGATTTTATTTGAATTAAAATTTTTAATTTCAAATTTTCCGAAATAATTTAACTTCATGAAAATCTCCATCAAAAATGCTTTCGAATGATATATAAATTATGGGGGTTACCTCAAACGACTAAGCTGCTATGAAGCAATGAAGTTCCGTACATACTTTTTGGTCAGACTATAGCTTTGTGAGCCACACTGACTGACCCTAGTCAACAGATATGGAGGGGCGAGCTTATTGCAGTTGCCTTTCATACCCGCCCCCCTCCGCCAAACCCAAATGAAAAAAATTATCATTAGATAAAGGGATGAAGCGAGACTTATAGGGGCGCTATATTCAATTAGGTGGTACAATATTATGTAAATTAAAGATGGCTTAAAAAGTTAAAACATATTTTACTAGTCAGAAAGAAACGTTTCCGTTATAGTTATACATTATACCACGTATATACGTCCATTCTTCCACCCACACCTGAGTCTGCTTCACATAATAATTCTTACATATGCCAGAGCAAATGGTTAATGCATTTGTACGTACAGGCACTGTGCAAATGCATAGAATGTGTCTGCTCATTGAAATTCCATTAACCCAAGGAATTTCCACAGCTTTTCACTATTTCCAAAACATTGTGGTCACGCACATACCTCATTATAATCGGCCCAAATGGCACACATTACAATAGAACGGCTAATATTACTTTATATGAAATATATATTAGTACCTACTATATATTTACACTAAATTCATTGCTACATTATTTATATATAGGAAGTAAAAATGTATCCCATAAATTGAATGGCGTGAAAATGTGTATATATGCAGGCGACTGGGAGAGATTATTGGATCATTGGCAATTTTACAATGACAGGACCCAAATGGAACCCGTGACCAAACGGTTCCTGAAATAGACCCTAACAGCACCCGTCGGCGGTACTCAAACAGAACCGTAATATATATACTGGAATAGGTGGCAAATGGCAAATGGTGGATAGATTATTAGCTAAAATTAAATCAGATCGTGTTAGCTTAATGTTAATATATACGCTTAAACAGACGTACATTCAATATCGATACAAACAGTATATATTCTTACCAGTGGCGGATCCAGGATTTTTTTTCGGGGGGGGCGCGACCCCCCCCCCACTCGGCCATTACAAATACAATACAAATTTTCTGGTGCGGGGGTCTGGGGGCGGCAGCCCCCAGAAGCTGAGCACCTTTTCTGTTTTTGACCCCGGGATATCTTCTAAAATCTGTAACTTTTATCAAAACACACAGTTGCGGGGGTCTGGGGGCGGCAGCCCCCAGAAGCTGGGCAACTTTTCTGTTTTCGACCCCGCGATATCCTCGAAAATCTGTAACTTTTATCAAAACACACAGTTGCGGGGGTCTGGGGGCTGCAGCCCCCAGAAGCTGGGCAACTTTTCTGTTTTTGACCCCGGGATATCCTCAAAAATCTACACCTATTTTCAAACTCTATATACTAAAGTAGAGAGACGTTACTTTTTTTGAGAGTATTGCTATGGAGAGAATTTTTTCAAAACTGCTCCGTTCACTATGCCGCAATTAGCAAAACGATAGATTACAATGCAAAAAAGTGAGTTAGTCGTATCAGAAATTGTTTCCAACCTGGCAATTAAAACAAATGGGGAACGTCACATCAGTGTATTAGACCAGCAGGGGTACCATACATTATGGTATACAAATTTGGTGAGCAAAATTTCCAAATCTTTAGCATTTGCCCCGTATTTTGCCCAAAAAACCTTGCGATCAGAGTATCATACAGTGTATTACACGAGTAAATGCAACACAATGTACTCTTGTAGACATGCATACGCTTTGATGATAGATGATAACAAGGACCAGAAAATTGCGGGGGTCTGGGGGCGGCAGAACCCAGCAAAAAAATTGGAGAAATTTTTGATTTTTAGAGCAAATTTGGTCAATTGGAGACGTATCGGAAATTTTTTCGGTCGGGCAATAAAAACCAAAGGGGGGACCCTTGTGTAAAATTTCAGTCTGAAAAAATTTCGGGGGGGGGCGCGCGCCCTTCGCGCCCTCCCCCCCTGGATCCGCGCTTGATTCTTACGTATATATACTGTATATATAGTGTATAATATATTTACACTTTCCCTTTACTATTCAATCGTACGTAAACTAACCTACATGCGTACATATATACTGGACAATGAGCACAGTATATATGCCACGAGCTACGCTTTCATTGATGATTCTCACTTTGAAAGTCACACGTCTGTGCACATGACTAAGCTCTATTCTAAATAACCACTAAATTCCACGCATACCCAAGGCCAATTATACGAGACAGCACCTTGGCACAAACACTGGAGTGGACTGCGGGTGTTTGCTAGTGCTTGCTCCTGTGGCCAGACACGGATAATAATAGGCACACAATGAGCCATAATGAACTTGGAACAGGGCTGTTCAAAATTCTAATTGACGTGCAAGTTGCGGTCAACACGACCATCTTTTGTAGCATATAATATGTATATACTTTTCAGACACCTGCAGATCTAAATTTTAATACTCTCCTAAGATTAAGCCAGTATATACCCAAATATCTGAGAGGAGGGGATGGGAACAACACCTCCATACTCCATTCCATAAATCGATGGTCCAACGTCCAAGTGGGGGTCCCGCTGAGCCAAAGTGTTTAAATCTGCCAAGTTTTGCAATATTGTCTAGTATGTATTTTTGGTAGATCAGGGGTGGGGTGGTCCACTAAATTGTGCGAGAGAACGAAGATGCTTTCTGGCATTTTTTTACCGGGGGGGGGGGGCGCCCCCCCCCCCCCCACTTTTTTGTACCTCCCCCCCACTTTAGCTATTCCCTTAAAATTGTGTGGAACATTGTTAATTCCATTTTTCACGAACCTGAACTACGGGTCATATGGACCGCAACTTCGCGTTCTGAAAGCTGTTCAGGTTTGGAATTTCCCCGACGACCTTAGTTAAGTCAGCAGGCTTGACTTACCTGGAGAAAACCACTGCGTCGGTTTATTTTTTTTGCAACTGCTTCTGCACCAAGCCTCACATGCTGTGTCACTAATATATAGCAATCATAGCATAACTAAATGACAACTAAATAAACTCTTAACTTCGTTTTTTCAGATCACATTTAAAATTTCTAGCGTATTAAATTAGAAACTTCAAAACCGCTGAAAAAACTATATGAAACTGATTTTGTACATGAAATTTGGAAGACGACTTACTGACAGTTCTTCTTCATTCTTCATTCTTCTTCTTCATTCTTCATTATTCTTAATTTAAAAAGTCACTTTCAGAAAGTATTTTTTGGCTACGTATATAACGCCAACGCTACGTACATTAAGCCAACGTTAAAATAGTACATAAAGACGTGTATAATACTAATCAATATTGTCAAGTGTATTTTTCTTTATTAGGTTAGTGCCCCCCACTTTTAAAACCCAAAAAATGCCAGGTTTTCGCAAACTTTTGACACCGTTACGGTAGTAATATGTTACCTGTCAATCTTTTCTAATCACAAGAGATTTGTGAAAAATCACAAGAGTTTTCTTCAAATGTATCAATACAGTCCACTGAGAGGACACCGCACCAGACCACGGAAGACTCAAAAGAAAGTATATACATAAAAAATCCTCCGTTAGTGCCAAGAATCGACCGGCATCTGTTTTGTATCGGTCAGCAAAAAACGACACTCAGACGCTAGACTGTGAACAGTGAACACTTTATGACACGATCCCCAAACGCCATGTCCATTCAATTTGCTGAAAGCGAGAAAAGTCTGCAGAGCATTAAAAATTCAATTTTCAATTTCCTTACCCTTTAATACGTACATAACCACTTGAAGTTATTTCAAACCCCTCTTGTCCAAACTTTAAAGCTGAATAATTTTGCATTCTACAACGTATATATAATTGAAGGTCCACATTGCTAAACTGTAGACTGTATATACTAGACCAGTACACAACAGTTGAAAGTATGTTTATCCTCATACTGTACCGTACTGAACAGTCTGTATATACGGGGTGGGCACCGGGCAGTAGTCAAGTTAAAGTGCTCTAAATAACTTTGGGGATAAAATTTTTAGGCCTCGTACCTTTGAAGAATTTAGCTAAACTTATGTAACAACAATAAAGTACACCATAATTCTAATATGTGTTTGAGGCGATTTCAGCGCTCGGAATCAGACGAAAGCGTCAAAGGCTGCAGCCGTATCAAATCTGGGGGAGACATCCGTTCTTGGGCACCGATCCCCAAGTCCAAAAAAAACTTCTACACCTAAATTTTAATAAAAAAGGTCTAAATCCTACACGAAACAGGCCCCTATCTACGTACGTATTTCACTTAATATATACTATATGCCCGCATGTATTCATCTTCAAACAGAACATTAAGTATGTATACTATGTCGCACATACATACGGTTTGACCTAGCTTTTCAACTGAAATTATGCAGTAACTTGTTAATATGATGTACTTCTAGCATAGCTAGCCCTGTAACATTCATGTAACACACTGTCTACCACAACTGAAGCATAGCTGAAACTAAGTAGACTACTAAACTGTTTAAAAATTTACTATACAACCCTAATAGTGCATTCCGTACACATACTAAAGGGCCGTGTATTAACATGAAGTGTTTACATGTTACAGTCCAATTTTTATATATTTTTTCCTGAAAATTTCAGAAACTTCCCCCTCTTAAAAAACTCAACCTATTGTACGTTGTTGCATATAACTGCAAAAATATCAATGTAGTCGCTGTTTGAAAATTTTACGAGTTCTTAATTGAAAGCGACAGTTCACACAGACAGGACAGGAAAAAGAAGTTAAGAGCAAGTTTATGTGAATCCCCTTTGATTATTGCATTAAAATATCCACAGACATGTAATATACAAAACTAACAATGCCAGAAATTACAAAAATGTGGAAATCCATTAGCCGTCGAGAAAGTTTTAAAATGTCGTCACACTTTCTCCTAATACTTGTCACAAACAGCAGGCGCCCGAAATGATCAAAAATTGAGGGAAACAAACTCTAGGACTGACTGACTGACTTAAGCACCGTAGAAACAGAGTCCTGTTCAAGGCGGCCCCGGCCCGGTACCCAACGACCCAATGATCTGACGCCACTGGTTTCTATCCCTCGCAAGGGTGCAGAACATAAATAAACATAAACAGGAATAACATAACATAACTAGGAATATAAACAGGGTTCACATTCGGTCAAATTCGGCCTGAAAGGTCCACCCAAAGTATTAGATCTTATAGTCCCATACCCCTTGCAAAGTTGAAGGGGTGGGGGAATATACACCACCGGTATATAAGGGGAACCCAAAATTGGTGTGCTATTTGTGTGTATAAATGTATATAATATTTATGTCGACAAAGAGTCTAGACTATACCATTGGCTTGAGTGCTGGACAGGAGTCCCTCGTGCAGCGACACAGTCTCTGGCAGGGCGCACTGTTCCGGCAAGGGGGGCGGGGCCAAGTACCCCCACTGGCGATAGAAAGCACGGTACCCCCCGTCCAAGCGTAGCCGCGTCAGGTGACGACCCCCGCCACACCGCATCGCTGTCTAAAATACAATTCCATTTACATGAAGCCGAGTATATTGCTAAAAACAGGTAGCTGGTAAAAAAATCAACACATAATCTGCTGTATTTATCATCATGTTCTGATACATAGTTTTAGTCACCCTCCTTTGCTATCTCTCTTCAGATCGTTTATTGCCCCCCACATCCTTAATCACGCCGAAATTTTAAAAGCGCCTGCCGACGTCAGCTCCTGACCTTTGTCCCCCGGCCCTCCCGATCTAGTCAACTAAACTAGCCAACAAGGAATACTCCCACTTTTGATCACTCTTCCCCCCCCAGTTTCCCGAAAATATGCTCATTGCAAAGAAGAGCTCAGGCATAAATTGCAACCATAAAAAAACAGGTAAAGGATTAAATAAAAACAAACAAATATATAGAATTCCAATACAAAAGTGTATCTCTCTGAAGACATTTAGTAAGACGTACATACGTACATGATTACACGACATATTATATACGTACGTATCAAATTCGTTTCAAACATGAACTTGAACTAGCTCTGGTCACCACTCACCACCGTAAATGTCCAGTACGTAATCATAGCCAATTATCAGACTAGCTGAAAATGTGGCCTGGCCAAAGATTTTGAGCCACAAATAGGGTCCTATTCGTTTAAATTTCAGCACCAAAATTGATACGTGTATATACGTAAATACACGCGAATACGTATATATCTGCAGTGGTCTAACAGCTAGCCAAAATCTCAGGGTACGCTTATAATATTTAAACAGATGCAACCATAGACCACAGACGGCTTATATACGTACGAACGCATCTGACCAAAGACCTTTGGGATATAACACGATCTAAGCTACATCAACATTAGCAAAACAAATAAACCAACTGGACAAAATGTCAAGCTCAAATAGATATGTAGAAATTAGGCAAATACGTTCTCGGGGAAACACGTGTTTCTAGAAAATGAATGGAGTAAGATAACTAACTGAACGAAGAGGTTAACAGTATAACGTATCGCTGACACT
>JASANF010005321.1:0-17500 GCA_030248245.1 Trissonchulus sp. WLG1_4
AAATTGCTAAATCGTAGATCAAGAAGTAGTCATCGAACAGAACTAAAACTTTTTTAGACTCGTAGTACTTTTTAGACAAAGGTAAATGTTATACCACAATCCTTACTGACAATCAATATATGTATACCACCAAGAGTACATATTAGGAATCCTAGTAAGTACTCTTGATACCAGCATCCAGGCTACTCATTTTGTACCCATATTTTTGTTGGATTCTAAGCCCAGATGACTCAGGCTAATTATGGGCGCTCTGGCTCTCCTTTGTCTTCCAATTAATCAGTCTTTGGTCAACCCTCTCGTTTCCGATCCTATTTTTCAGCTGCCAGAAAGAGGAGCTGGCACTCAGCCAAGTACCGTGAAAAAGGAATATAAACAATAATAATGACTTAAGTAGGCTACTGTAGTAGACACCGTAACGGGTTGAGGGGGGACCTGTACTCTTTTTTATATGGTTGAAAACGGAGGTCTAATTGGCTGAATGTTACGGATTATAATAAATTTATATTAAATTTGCTTTGCCAATAACTCACTTTGATTTTAAAGTACTTATAATACCGTCCACTACTGCGTAGTTTGTACATACATAACCTCAACGTTGAGATAAGCTTGTATTAATGAATAAATTTTAATCAAATTGATCAATAAATTTTAATCAAATCTGTTAAATCTACTTTAGGAATCTGTCCAGTATAAATTGCAAAGCAAAGCAGTGACCGGCATACATAACGGGGTTAAAATGTTGGAGTGACGTCTCAGGCCAATTTTTGAGGACCGTCCCCTTGATCGATCAAAATCAAATTTTGCTAAACTTTGTAATTCGCAAAAAAGTGGCATTTGTTCCCAATTTTGCCCAAATTTTCGGGTTTCATCCCCCCCACCGACCCGTAAATTTGGGCGGGTCTCCCCCCCCCCCATCACACACTCATACATGTATAGTGACTGGTGAAGATGTGGGGTAGATAATTTCTTCGTAAATATGCCGGCTGAGTAACATAACGTTACAGCATGAACACAAATATTTTAAAAAAGAATACTTTTTACTCACAATCAAACAATAGATGTTTCAAATCCAGTTACTTTCAATCAGTCAAAGTATACCAAGGATATCTTTAATCTTCAATCTTCACTGCTCGGATTAAGTTTGATACCAAATTAATCCCCCGTAATCCGTTCACGACCCAAGCACATCAAAGCTGGCTGTGATACGATAATATGCAAATGAGCTTGGTCGACGCATCACCCACCACTTTGACGCTTATGGATCCTGATAAAAAAGTTAATCCGTAATTAATGCACAAATTGTGATCCGCTTAATCCGAAAAATGATAGACCTTGTTTCTGCTCATCAAAGCTGGCTGTGATAGAATAGACGCTACGACAGCTCAGGCCTTGACGACAGAACCAAGGTCGTCCAATTAATCTATCAATCAATCAATCTATTAAAATATTTGAAAGCCATTAAACCATATAATTAATATTCTATGGTACTCAGAACCATATAGGCAAATGCATAATCTGAAAATACAAAGAAGTGCATTAGATACGATCGTCTGTACAATAATCGGTTTTGCTATATGGTAGGAAAGAATAACTTGGGCCACAGTTACAAGGGCAAGAACCTGTCGGAAATAACATATGTAGGAGGTAAGTCAAAGTATCAGTACAAGACTTCACCACATTAGAAAGACACACGTGTATAATATCCTGCTTTAGTTAGGATTAGGAAGTTTTCATCTTAAACACATATATAAAAAATATATATATATATATATATATATATATATATATATATATATATATATATATATATATATATATAAAAAACCGAACACCACAAAAACAAACAACACACAACCACCAAAGAAAAAAAAGAAAACAAACAACAAAAAAAAAAAAAAAAAAACCAACTAATCAAAACTAATTCGCAAACTTTTATCAAAATAATTGCAGAATACGGTTTTCGAGTACGAAGCTAACTGACATTCCGATCTTCAAATTTAAAGTAGACATATTTATTCAAAAAAATAAAAATCATAAAAAATCTAAAATAAAAATCATAAAAAATCTAACACTTTTTTTTCCAAGTCTGAAACACTAAAACATTTAAACTTCACTGCTAATTACCAAAGTGATATCCAAACGCAGATGAACTGTTGTTCAATACAACCAAATTCAAAATAAAAACCAATAAAAACCTTAAATAAAAAAACCGTAACAAAATTATTATATACTAATATCAGCAGTCCCACACTGATATACAGTTTCGGTCTGTCTGTACTTGGCCAGTAAAGCGCGAACGAACCCGACCGTATTTACAACCTACTTTGCGCAAACAAACTTAGCTAATATGCACATATTTATATATATGAAGGGGTATGTTTGTTATGATAAGGTTACCTGCCATGCATAGCATGTATATATATGCGAATATACATGTGTGTATGATACCATGTTGTCAACTTTTTTACTTAAAAACTTAATGACACGTATGAAAAATTAAAAACTGAAAAAACTGCAATTGCACAAAACTATCAGGATGAAAAAGACGAAATAAACCAAATATATAGAAAATAAAATATATTCAATTTGAAGAAATAACGTAATTCCTATTATTATAAATCTCATAATCCGGAAATACCGCAAATATCTTAAACGTAGCATACAAATCATCGTAAATTGATGCTGTAAACAAAAGATCACAAAGCACAAAAAATACAAAAAAACACAAAAAATAACAAAATTATACAAAATTTACAAAAAATAAAAAATTACAAAATTAAATACAAAAAATATATATATATATACAACAAAAACAACAAAACAACAATACAATAACAACAAGAAAAAAATCAAAAAAAAAAAAAATAACAAAAAATAACAAAACAAACAATGACAAAAACAAAAACAACAAGATATCAACTATAGAATTTATAAAAGAAGGGAGTGAGACACTACTCCTCTTTCTGCCTGTGTTATAGCGCAGGCAGATGCGCTCGACGTTTCCAGCCCACATGTTGCCGTTTTATGCAACATGGGGTAGCCCAATCAGAAGCGACCAGCGATACTAACGCCTTGCACGTGCTCCAATCAGCACGTAGACGACCTCACGCGCTCCAATCAGCACACTACCGCCGTTCCTAGCCATTTCACTTTTAAATTTTGCCAGTGATGGTCGTTTGAGGTTTTTTGTTTGTCAGATCGTTTGCTTCTGATTGGCTGGCAGCCTGTGCACGCTCTACTATCCGCATATACGCCCTATCACGCACTCTAATCACCCTACCCGCCCGCATTTCTCCCATTTCACCTCTAAATATCGCCGACAGATTTTTGTTTTTTATGTTCATATTTTTTTTGATATATATATATGGATATATTATCATATCAGGATATATATATATATATGCTGAATATATATATAAATGGCAAGTAAAACAATCACAGTGGAAGGCCGCCTGCGTGCTGATTGGAGGACGTGCATAGGCGTCCAGCCAATCAGAAGCAAAGTTCGCTTCTATTGGCTACCCCACTGTTGCATAAAACGGCAACATGGGCTGAAATGACGAGCGCATCTGCCTGCGCTATAACACAGGCAGAGGAGGTCTCACTCTTCTTAAATAAAGAGTGCAAAAACGTCATGAAAGCTTTAGACTAAGAAAAACTGAAACAAATTTTCTAAAATCACAACACATTCTTCAAATGATAAAATGTTTAGTTTAAGACATTTGTTCGATATATATAAACTACTGGAAAGAAAATTTTTTTCAAAAAAAAAAAAAAGCTATATGGCGAAACAATGTCTATTTCACACGGAAATGGTCAAAAAATAGGAAACAAATGCTCTAACGCAAAAAAAAGAAAAAACCAAAAAACAAAAATCACAAGAAAAAAAACAAATTATTCATTATAAAATATACACAAAGTAAAAACTTGGGTGGAAATATATACAACGTAAAAAAATTAGTGAGGTAAAAAATAAAATTATATATATATATATATAATATATATATATATATATATATATATATATATATATATATATATATATATATATATATATATATATATATATATATATATATATATAAAATTCCACAAATTAAGGAATTGAAAACAAACAGAGACATTCGTGAAATTATGAAAACGGAGGAATTAAAATACAGACATAAATTTTAAACAGGTCTATTGAATTGGCAATACTATTCTACTGACAAAGCCAGACAAGAAAGGAGGCTGTCATTTGCCAGATTTAGCCTGATTAAACTAGATTTGTCAAGTAAACCAGCACTAAATATTCATTCAGGTCTTCAAATGGTCATCAAGGGGGTAACGAAATTAAAATATGCTTAAATCAGGGGACGAAAAAAGGAAATTATATTTTTTGCTATGTACTTAAGAAAGCTAACTTTACTGAAATGTACCTGTATCGCTTCCCATATCCCAACTTTAAGGTTCGGGATAATACAAAATCAGTGACCCGTATAAGGTGACCGGAAACAACATATGTAAAACTTTTACCTTAACTCGAATAAGCCAAAAATCAAAAAAGACCTGGTACCCCCTTTCATTTTTTTGTCCCTCTATCGGTCGTTGAATACATAACTGTGAGTGGACGTCCATATGGCTTTCGATGGCTGCTTCCGTTGTCAACAATGAAACCAATACCAGTGTTTGCTTATACGCAGTGCTAACTGGTTGGTTAGGTCAGATGAAACCTGTCCTGTTAATGTTTCAAATGGACCATTAAAGAGATGCAATTGGGCTATATACAGGCTGCACCCTAAGTAGCTTGTGACAAGGGTAACTTGAAAGTTAGGAGGGAAAGTATTCACAACTGTATACAGACAAACTGTTCTTTGGATTCAACAAAACTTGGGATAATGCATAAATCAGTAAAAATGGCCCTTACATGGTTAACTAGCTGCAAACCAGCAGAAGAATTAGTCAAGTGTGTGTGATTTGCATTAAGTTGCATTTGCAAACACTCATAAGTTATGTAAAAAAATACAAAGTAGGCAACTGATTTGAAAGACAATCCAATTAATAATAATATATACTGTGAATCGCAATTTATGAAAAACTGCTATGATAAAAAACGAAAACACAAAAACGAGGGTAAGACTAGGCGCGAAAAAACGGTCTAACCAGTCTGCCATTCAAAACAGCAGATGCGGTGTTGTAAAATTAGAAAAGTCCAAATTGAACATTACTACAGTGACAAGGAACGACCGTCTACACACGGGAGATTGTAAAGTGGGCCATGACTGGGTAATAACCAACATCTGTCACTCATTCTGCCACCTGGCTAGCTACCACGTTACTGTAGACACATTAATCACGCAACAAAACCTGTCTCACTAATGTTTCGGGTGACAGATATCCATGTTCTTTATATATCTTCTGCAGTTGGATCATTCTGTAGTGGGTTAAACGGATTAGATTGATTAATTGGCAGTATCAAGCAGTTTTGTGCGTGACATATAATTCTTCAACAACTGACTGACAACTGAATAGCTAATAAAACAAGCCCAATCTGCGGCAAAAGCATTCAGTAAGCATCAAGCATTTATTTTTAAGCACATTGGCCAGAGGCCATCGTAAACCTGTTAGGCCAGCTACAGCATTATTTTACTTACTTAATTTATCTTCCACACAAAACATCTTCTTTAGCTATTTTAACAAAGTTTGTACAAAGTGCACAATAGATACAGGATCAAGACGTAAAATAAGTTATTGCTGCAATTAGTTAACAGCAAATCGACTTAGCGAACATTGTGTGAAATGTAAAAAAAAGTTGTCTCCAGCTGGGCTCGATCCAGCAAACTTTCGGTTAAAAACCAATGCGCTAGTACCCTGCGCCACGGAGACCACAGAGCAAGATCGTTTAGTTGTCGTTGAATATTTTAGGTACGAGAATTTTAACGCTGTGAACCTGGGCCAACCTTTCACAAAATGTTCCAGTCCTAAGTCCTAAATTTTACGATTTTGCAAATAAGGATTTATGTGCCGTGTTAGGATAACTGTTTTTGGAACCTGATAATTATATTTATTGTTATCAATTTGCTTAGGATATTTTACATCCTATTAATAATATCCTAATGTACTTTTAGTGAAGTCTCGGGACTCTGTGATCTTGATCTATGTGGTCGAGTGGTTAGTTTGATAGATTCTCAACCATGAGGTTATAGGTTCGATTCTAAGTTGATCACTTTTTGGCATTGCGAATTACTTCTCAACAATAGCCCCAATCTCAACAACACAGTGAAACTACAAGGCATTTTAGTGTTACAGATGCACATCTAAGATAGAAGATGTGTAAAACACACTCCGCACATAAACACTTTAACGCTAGAACAGTGTTAAAGATACCAGAATCAAAATTAAAGACCTGTTGAGCTGTGGCCCAACAGGAAAAATAGTCCTGTAGAGAAGGGGAAGTATCCCCCCCTAGCTAATTATCTGACATACATAATCTGATAAAATCTTTCGCACAGGAGTGTATATATACACCAGACAGAACGTACAATTTAAGAAAATACATACGTATCAATTGAACATAAAAGCATCAGTCAAGTCAGCAAAGCGCCACACAGGAGAAAGTTTTGGCAAGAAAGGCAAACAAATTGCAACAAACTAGTCAAAACAACTTCTGCAATTTCATTATTATTAGCTTTCAAAGCTTCTCAAACTTTCGCCGCTGTGAAAGTTGGCTACGAAGTGCGTGAAAATAGGAGTTTAGATCAATACCAGGAGACTAGTTTAGCTGCAATTTGCAGTCTTTGTCCGGTGTTGATCGCAACTGCACTAGCTTATGCACATGAATACGCTATTTATATACTTTATACGCATATACATAATTGAAATATATATGTATATAAAGTAAGTAACAGTTACAAACATTAATGATCGCTGAGTAATTGCCCCCCTCTCCGCGCCCCAGAATGGACCGCTCCCCCCCCCCCAGAAAACCCCCGCAAGTTTGAAAGAAAGATATCTAGTCCCCTCAGACCTACCAGCATTCCTCAGCGGCAGTAATAAGTATGCTTAGAAAAAAAGCCGCTGCAACAATAACCCTGGCTTGGCCTAGCGTAAAAGTCGGTTCGATACCGTTTCGCTTGACCTGACCTTGAAAAGGCACTGAAAACGCCTTACTGATCACGAGTTCGCGATCGAGCTCAGTAGTTTTTAGAAAAATGTTTTAAAAAATCTAAAAATACTGACCACAATCTGCGGGCCAGAACATCAACCGATTATCGACTCGACTCGACACCATTTTGACCTCAGTTAATAAAAAAACACAAAAGAAAGAATTATTCCAAACCCACTAGCGAGTCCAAAACGTAGAATGTCTCACATATATGCATCAGTACTGTTAAGTGGCTGTTCTAAGAATGAATTTTTCACACTTCTGAATAAAAATTCGTCACCAAAATACTTGAAAATGACTGAAAATACTTGAAAATACTTGAAAATGACTCAAACACGCAAAATTTCACACAAACAAGCAGCAGAAGAAGCGTAAGCAGGAAAAGCAGCGCACAAATGATTGATTACTAGCAAATGTCGGAGAAACTAGGTTGGTACCCGAAATTCCTGAGTAGCCCGCCGGAAAGCTTACGCATTCATCATTGACAAAATGCGTAAGCGGCTTCATTGATGAAACTTTTACGGCGTGATTCATGGGTGCGTAGGCCGTAAGCTAACTTTAGCACCATTGATAAACTCCGGCTACGAATCTGTAACTTTAGTAGCTCAAACTTTCAAACTTTGGCTGGATTAAATAATTTCCTCAAGTTGGGTGGGATAAAAAGTATTGTCAAACAATTTATCCATAAAATTCTCAAGTTACAAAAAGTGAATTTTCACTAGACGGCAAAATGCCCCCCATGTGTTGAAATGTCAGGAGGCAAAACGCCAACGTGAAATGTTATTAACCAATGAAACTACTTCTGAAGAAACAACGCATCAAAACCTTACATTTCTCACTTCGTGCTTATTCATTTCATATCTTTACGTAGAACTTTGTGCGTCATAATTATATAAGTAAACATATAAATATATATAAATTATGAAAACTCAACTACCGGTGTTATATGTAATATATGCGTTCTTTGTAGTATAAATCTGAGAAAAAAGCATTTTCTGACTTCAATGTTTTGGACGGCATCCTCACTTTCACACAATAACGAGCACCAACAGATATCCAAAAAAGGAAGTAAAAAAGGTAGAATAGCAATTAAATATTGAATATATACATGCGGAAATTGGAAACTATATGCCTGGGTTTTTCTTTATTTCAATATACGTATATATTGCACTTGATTATATATATATATATACCTAAATACGTATATATGTAATATCATCATATTGGTTTATTAAACAAATTATGATTCTTAATTTTTTTGTTACTGCTTAAATAAACTTCTTAAGGCAAAAAACATTTTTCCAAAAAGTAACAAACAGTATATATATATATATATATTACAATTTCTTCCACAGCCCCCAAAATTCTATGCCCCCTTTTGGTCCAAAAATGATTGAACTGAAACCTGACAATTTCTCTTGTAATGTCACATCAACAGTTTGCAAAAAATGACCTTCAGGCCAAACGTTGCCAAAAGTTGTTAGAAAGAGTAACAAAAGTCCATAAAATACAAAACAAAAGACGTACTGTAGAAACTAGTTCTGCCAAAAATTATCACAGGTCTTGTAATAGCAGTGATTTTATGAATATTTGATGCGATTTTGCCGCACATTTGGTGTACAAAAGTGAATCCATGTTGTGGACAAAAACAGGCCCTGTGTAAAAGTCAGAATATTGAATCACCTTGTCAATGCAATCCTACACACCACTCGTAAGTGCTTATACGTATAAATTCGGGGATTTACACTAGATCGATCCCTGTTAAAACACAGTCTCAGGTTATATACCCCCTTAAATTTAAAAAAAAAACAGCCGCGCAGAATAATTCAGGTTGCTAGCAAACAGACGACCTTAAATAGACATAAACCTTGGAAAAACATAAACCTAGGCTCAATACCAAAGTTGATGCCAACGTCTGACCATAAATGGTGAACATTTAAAAAAACAGGTGACGTGATTTTAGCAGCTACTCTTGATGGAAGAAAATTGTTCTTTTCGTGATGAAATCACATGTTTTGTTTTGCCTTATATAATGTTCATCAATTTTTCTGGTCAGACTTTATTAAAAAATCTACATAAATTAGGTAAAAAAGCATATAAATCCTTCAAGCATTACACATATATCCATACCTGTATGATGGAGGGCTGGAGAGGTCCACCCCCGAAAATCGAGGGGCCGATGGGAAGGTTCCGAAAATTTGCACAAATCTAAGTAAAAATAGGTTTTTATTTTTTTGCGAAAAATTTGCAAAATCATGTGTATTTTTCGTTGTTGTACGAGGGGAGAGAATCCTCGAAATTTGGCTGGAGGCCTCCCCCCAAAATTTTTAATCCCGTTACATGTATGATAATGTCCCCAAACGGACAACCTTCTGACCCAAAACGGTCATTCTAAGACAACTATATATATATATATATATATATATATATATATATATATATATATATATATATATATATATATATATATATATATATATATATATATATATATATATATATATATATATATATATATAATGTATCTGAACGTCCAACAATCAGAGGCTTTCTCATAAATGTTTAAGGCAATAAAAACTTTGTCAAACTATGACAAGAATTTGAGGCAAAGTTGACAGTATGCAAAAATATTTCGTAATACGTCTTATCACAGCGAAAAGTTTGTGGCCAAAAAAATGCAAAACTTGTAAATAGCAAGTTTCCATTTGATTTGGTACGTGTAAATTCTGGTTTTTTGCAATCTAAGTCATTTTACAGCAAAAACTTTTATATATATACACAAACTTGTAGGTATATACATACTGCCCAAACTTTGCAAAACTTCTGCTTTTGATAGAATATTGCACATAAAAATTAACGAACAATTATTATCCGCACAATTAAGCAGATTTACCAAAATAGACATTTCGTTTGTGAGAAAAGGTGTATATATATATATATATATATATATATATATATATACCTAGACAAAATGGAACGGATTAAATTTTGTCCGAAGTTAGGAATATATATAAACGGACCAGGGTTGTGTTGTGTAAAATAGTCTGTATATAATTACACATCAGCCGCTTCATTTACACAACAAAAAATAAAATTACACATTAGTTTGGTAACGGAATCCGAATTTTAAAACCGTGGTCGAAAGCAAGCCTAAAAACTTTAAAAGCGAACAAAAAATAGACAGGACAGGACCGAAGTGCTAGATGTCGTGAGACTTATTTGTAAAAGAGGCAACTAAAACTTCCTCCTTTATACGACAAATCTAACGTAACAACAAACCGAAGTGTCACAGAAACCCCACCTCCCACCAGAGATTACATCTTAATCCAGCTATCGTCGAACCACTAAATCTCTCTAAAACGAATAATCTTTGAGTCAAAACTGAGCAACATGTGGCACAAATGATTTGCTTAATACACTATAATTGGCTAGAATACACTGATCAGCTTAGAATAAGTGTCATACGACTGATAGTTTAAACTGCGAATTGGTAAGAAAAACAAAAACAATGCCATTTTCCCAATGACGCAACAAAACAAGCTTATGAGGGTATGATTAGACAGACACCCAAGCTTATGCCACAGTTGCCTTCGTGTTTATCATTAAAAACCAGATCGGATTAACGGGGGGATTATTAAAGTCTGATTAAAAAATACTAGAGTCCGCGGCAAATGAAAACATGTGATTTCTTTCATTCACAGTTCAAGACGGAGGATGTGAGGTGGGGTCAGGGATTTTTTATTTTCGAGAATGGCAAGCAAAAATAGAGCAAAGGTACAAGGCAAGCAAGATGTCTATAAATGGACTTTTAAATTATGACTATTTTCATCAAGTTTATGCGAATTTTTACTCAAATTCTGGCTAAGAGTTCAAAAAAATAGCTAATTTTCAAGCTAAAACACGGTGCTTTGGCCAAAATTTTAAAAATCGTTAATTTTTGCTACAAAACAGAAAGTATATATTCGCTAAAACACGGTATATATTATGCGACTTGTGACTTGGTACGTACAAGTGTCAGACACCCCTCCGTAAAATAGAACCCAGTGTTTACGTATGATTTCATTGCAAAAAAAAAGAACTAAACTCCTCTAACGTATATAACATATTTCTACACATGTATATATCTGTAAACAAAAACAATCATACAAACATATCGAAAAATTACGCAAAACTTCACACAAACCGACTTCAAAGAATAATAAAGGCAGGTATCATTAACACTAAATAAACAATGTCAGCAATACTTAAAGATTTATACGTTAATGCGTTAAATTAATGCGTTTCACACTGAAATCTCGTATATACACATTTTACACCGCTAAATTTTTAAAGGACAAAAACACAAACTTCTTGCCAAAATCTACTTAAAAAGATAAAGAAACTGCTTGAAACAGTTGTGTCTTTCTAAAGGCCAAAAACATACGCTAATGATTTTTAACCGGATACAATTTGACTTACGTAACAAACAATCATTTTGAAACTTTTTAAATTTTTTAAAACGCCCAAGAAACTCATGTTAGCTGAAACACAGCTGACAAAAAGATAGTTCGGAGAAAAACACATAGAAATCGTGTCGCATAATAGAATCTAAACCGCACATTGTCCCCGAGGTTATATGTATGTTTGTCCGTTATTTTATTAAAACATCCACGTTCTAGTTCTAGACTAGAGTTGAACATAACAAAATCGACAAAACATGCAAAAAATATATACCAATGCTCTCTGTGGTTATTTCCACATTATATATAATAAAAAATAGCCAATTCAAATTCAAACTTAAAAAACTACTTAAACGACAATTTAGACAATATTTTCTTGATTACTAACCTACAAACGATACATAATTATTTAATTTTATGGGCAAATAAACGCGAAATACGCAAAACGAATCCTACGATAAATAAATTTCAAGAGTTTGGCAAACGTAACTCAGTCGATAAAATTTTGCGCGCCAATTGGCAAAACTTGAAAACAAGCTCAACATCTGTCGCCAATACATCTTCTGCCAAAATTTTCAAAACTTTTCCTCACAGCTGGGGTGCGCAAAAGTTTTGGAAATTTTCAAACTTTATATAGTACTACATGAGTATAATATGCATGTACTCTTGATAGTGGCAAAGTGTTTATGCGTACATATATACTAGCATAGTCAATACGTATACGTATACAAATACGAATTCTGCGAAATGAAATTTTTCTTGGCAGCAGTTGCAGCGTTTAAAGTTTGGCGCCAAAATTTCATCCACGAAAAAATCATTCAAAACGCACGTTTGTTCCGACACTTTAAAATGCTGCCAAAACAGAAAGTTGCAGTTTGGAATATTTAAAATTTAATAGCTATCTATCTGCGTATATATACTTCTGCGTTCTATAAAATCACAAAATAAGATTATTCACAACTAGCCAAGTTGATAATGATCACGCATGCAAATTGAACTGTATATATACATAAATAATTTTAAAACAATATAAAATACGTTTGCTGTGTGACAGCAGATAGCTGTCAACTGTCATCATGAGTGGTCTCGATCTGGGATCATCGTGATCGGTGAAGTCGGTCAACCCCAGGCTACCCACTTCAGGCTGCGCCCTGCGCGGGTCGCTAAATCTTTACAACACACCCTCACACCCCCAGAGAGGTGCTTCACCATCCCACCAGAATGTTTTTGAGGTACTCACAACCACAAAATCGGTGGCCACCTCCACCCCACAATTTGGCTACCTGCCCATGTATGTATACGACCCCCCTCCTTATTCAAAAAAGCAACGACCCTGCAATATGCATACACACATATATACATACCTGCCAAACTGCCAAATCTAATCTTTAATGTTCTTTAAAACAGCAACTTTTCTCATTTGGAGCCGTAAATGAGCGAAGGTCAGGAAGAAGAGCAATAACCTGTGACCTAATAAAAAAGCAAACCACGAAAATTTGTCAATCCATGTCCATAATCCGTTTAATCCGTGCAGTGGTTTGGTTGTGTGGAAAAACAGGGCAATGGGCGTGTATCGTCGTGCGCACGTCTCACTACCCATGTCTTTCAACACAACCCAAACCATCCAATCATGCCTAAAAAACATAAAATCACAATAATTTAAAGTTAGGAGTGAGCAACGGGTCGACATTTTTTAGCCCGATCCACACAACTTGCGGGTCAGCATTCAGCAAAGCTTAACCCGACCCGAGGTTAACCTGACCCGATTACGGACTCGTGAACACACAAACGAAATACATTACATAATGTATGAATATAGTCTAGTTGGTATATCTAGTCTAATCTATATAGTCTGGACTCTGGTATATATAAAATTTAATCTAGTCTCTCTACATATGAATCTAATCCGAAGAAATATATATATATACAACCGCAAATTGCACAGTTTTGCTCTAAGCCAATAAAGATCTTGCCAACAAAAGTTGCGTGAAAAAGTTTCCTACAAAAATTCCGAAATTAGAGTAAATAATCCGGAAAATATAATCCAGGCCACAACCAGATGTCATATTCCTGAGTTTTCTATCAACACAAGCAACAGAACCTGCTGAAGTATGCCTTAATTAAGCAAGGTTGACTTTGTAGAAGCGAAACCTGTCAGATTAATGCATCCATAACCATTAATAAGGCCACCAAGCTACCAACAAGCCACTGAAATGCGGCTGCAACACAAGTTTTTGCTAGCTACTACCCACAGAGCCAGCCAGCTAATATGCTAACAGTCACAGTGTGTGTATGGGGTAGGAATTTGTGTAAAAATAAGAGTAAGACTATTGATTTCACAACATATATACATATATACACACACAGCGGTGGCGGCATATATACACAAACAAACACAGGAGCATAGGAAATTAAGTCTTAAAACAAGGCGTTGTGGCTATATAGCCAGGGTTTTTGCCTGAGCCGGTTGGACAGGCAGCCAAAGGAACAAGGCCAGGCCAAACTTAGGTATATATAGCTTAGCTAATCAGCCAGTACCACCAAGCCTGTTTGGCGCGCTGCCTACAAGCTGCTCTGCTGTTGCTCATTTAAATATGATACTTTTGATATTCCTCTAAGGCCATTAGCTAGGCGAGAACCTAAGCCGAAACCATGACCAGATCAGATAGATAAGCACAAACTTACGCTTATCTAGCAGATTAAACCTAATCCAAATAGGGTTTAACAGATTAAACATTTGTGACCAATTTTTAGCTAGCTTCCTTAATATGTACATGCATACATGTAACCGGGTCAAAATTTAGGGGGGCCTCTCCGGCCAAATTTTAGGAACCCTCCCCCCCAAATTACCGCAAATTTTTCACAATTTTGTGAAATTTTTGAAAAAAAGTGCCACCTTTTACCAATGTTACCAAAATTTTGGTGACCCTCTCCCCCACCCCCTGGTCTTTTTTTCGGGACGGGGTCCTCCCATCCCCTTCGTATGATTGTAGGTACATACATATGTCTGTACAATCCACAGCAATTGTTTTTGCCTGGTTTATGGCTACGAAACACCACGCTAATTTTACACACACGGCCAAAGAGAAACTGCGAAGTGTTGGTCACATTTTAGTTAATCCCCAATAAACCACGAAAAACACCTGAAAAACTGATGAATTTGAAATTTGACCAAACCGATTTTTTGCCAAAATATTTCGGCGGCTGGCCAAAGTTTTGTGAATTTGGCCGATAATTTGCCTAACAATAAAACTTCTACCCCCAGTCTTGGCTCCCAATAAATTTGCTATCTATT
This sequence comes from Trissonchulus sp. WLG1_4, assembly GCA_030248245.1. Lineage (NCBI taxonomy): Eukaryota > Metazoa > Nematoda > Enoplea > Enoplida > Ironidae > Trissonchulus > Trissonchulus sp. WLG1_4. Next base: position 14,879 of record JASANF010005321.1, read on the forward strand.
GACCAAATTTGCAAGTCAAATGAAGCCTGACACAGCCCCGCTACCGTAAGCAGTGCAGAGGTGTGAATTCAAAGGCTCCGCTGTCAAAACCCATTCAGCTGATGTTGCACAATAAGAACATTTCTAACTTATTTTCCAGAGAAAATCTAACAAATGGCAATGCGTAAATATAATACGACAGATGAAGAGTCCCCGGGGACCCATATTTTAGGATGTACAATGTACATATATAGAATAACAGAAAAAAAGCGAAATTAACTACGCATTCGTTTACGTTCCGTGACACGTCAGACTCCGTTATACCTTTATCAACTAGCGAGTTGATTAAGTTTATTAAGATCAATATTGAGTTGACAGATTCTCTAATTATATATATAATCCAATAAACCTAGTTCAGCGAAAATCTGACAGCTAGTGGCTACTAGTGATGTGGATCGGATCGCCGGATCGGATCGGATCGCTGAATTTGCCGGATCGGATCGGCTTCAAAATTAAGGATCGGCGATCCGGATCGGTAGTATAAATTTTGAGTCTTCACCACAAAATTTAGTAATTCGACAAAAATTTGGCAATTTCAAAAACATTTTGAGCGATCAATCAAACGCACAAGTATAAATACTACTCGAATTATCACAATATTGGCTATATAATAGCGGAAGCGTACATTTTGTGCATACATTAGTGTAGGAAATGTTTCTAATCATTGAAATTGCGTGAAGACACATATATACTAAATCTTCCAACATTGTTTTCGTTAACACAAGAGTTAGGCATTATTCGTTACAGATAGAATCGACGCGGATCAAAATTTTCGACCCGCGACGCAATCAAATTCGCGGTTTGACACTGTGGGTAAACCCACGATCCAACTCGCGCCATCAAAGTCGACCCACGACCAACTTGACCCACCATTTTAAGATACAGTACCTGATGATCGATTGTTTTTAGCTGAAACCCCTGCACAATTTGCACAGTGTACAGCTGTACATTGTTCACATTGCTACCTACTTTAACCGTATGGTACCCAAATATATATGTATGTACCCAGATTGGAGTGAATACGTGAAAAAGTTTTCCTAATTCGCAGTTTGACAAAATGCAGCGACCCGCGCAGCCTAAAGTGGGTACCCTACGGCTCAAATTTTCCGGTCCAACCCAACCCAACCCGTTGCTGTCCACGACCTGCGGTAGTGGCCCAAAATTTTCAAGACAGTTCCATTTACAATTAATCAAAATTTTTTGTCGTGGGATTGTTTAATTAGCCGTCATCGCAAGAATGTCATCTGATCATCTATGTATATATATACAAACTCATTTAATTTTTATATCAATATACTGATTATACATAAAAAGTTACACCTAACAAAAACAATATTTCTACAGAAAATGAGATTTTTAGCTTTCATCAAGGTTACGCAATTTTGAATCGGATCGGATCGGCAGATCGGATCGCCAATCAAGCATCCGGATCGGATCGGCATCAAAATTGCGGACCGATCCGATCCGATCCACATCACTAGTGGCTACATAATCCGCCAACTCTCCATATTATTAACATGTCCAAAATAACCAAACTACATAATCCAAGAAACCAAATACACTAACGAAAAACTCTAAAACTGCTTTCCCATACCCCTCTAAAACCCAGAGTATATACAGAGTGTGTGTGTGTGTGTGTGTATATATATACATATATATATATATATATATATATATATATATATATATATATATATATATATATAATATATATATATATATATGTATATATATATGTAGGGATGTCGCGGATATCCGCATCCGCATCCGCATCCGCGGATGATCCGCAACTTTTTGACATCCGCATCCGCAAAAATTTAATGCGGATGTGCGGATGTTGCAGATTCGGCAAAATTTACTAAAAATGTAGAAAATCAGACGACAATTTTGATTTTTGTGCATGTATATACCAATATTTTTGCTCTTAAAACGTAGGATGAAACTTTACTTTAAGCTTTTTCACCTCATTGCTGGTTGCAATTCGCTCTTTTCTAAAGTAGGCTTCACAAATATTTGATATAGCTGGCATATTCGAACTAAGTTTTGCATGTTTGAGAGAGACTAGTCTACAAACTTGTAAAGCAATAAGTATATATTGTCAAAGTCAAAACAATATTATCAGCTTTTTACTTGCATGCTTTCGTAGATTAGAAAGAATTGACAGAGTATATACGTTTAGTGATTATACACCAACCTAAACCAAAAGCATCAAGTTGCCAGAGGGTCACGCCGATAGCCTTTGAGTTGGCATAGAATTAACCAATAGCGTTTTCAACAAACTGTTGATGGCGGCGCATGGCTTAGAAGATTACGATATGTATAATGAATGCACAACTGTTTTATCTAAGTCTCATTCGTTAGTACTTGCATTCTTGCATTCATACTTGCTATTTCTAGTACAATATGTATTTTTTGGTAAAAATTTTATCAAAAATTCGGCTCATAATTTGTTTAGAACGTATTCTAAAAAGATCCGCATCCGCATCCGCATCCGCGCGGATGTCAGAAGTCAACATCCGCATCCGCATCCGCATCCGCGGATGTCAAAAAAGTCACATCCGCGACATCCCTAATATATATATA
>JASANF010005326.1:0-22405 GCA_030248245.1 Trissonchulus sp. WLG1_4
TAGCTGATTGACCTACCTGTCCTTCCAGTGTTAATTAACACTGGAAAATCGACCTACCCGAAATTACATAGGATTTCGAGATCCTGAACATAATATACGCGGCCCCTGCTGGGGCCGCGTAAAAAGTCATATCACACAGTGTGCGTCATTGCAATATATTTGGACACACGTGATGGCTCGAGAGCAGACTCAGAGGGCGTTTGATGATAAGATTGATTTCAAGCCAAAATTTAATAATGTCAAGGGTTTGAGCAATTGTTCCAGAAATAATAGAGCCATCGACTGATAGTACCATCAAAAAGCATATATCAGCTGAAAAACGTGCTAAAAAATTATATGATTAAGTGCAAGTAGATTTCCAATACATAGTGTCGTGTAACCAAAAGGTGTGTCGCCAAAGTGGTGGTATAGGTCTGATATGGGGTGAAATTTCGCTACGTTCCCCCCAGATATTGACTGTTTCGACACTTTAAAAATACGAGTAATATATAAAGACACATTTTTAAGCATGAATCTCAGGACCTTCGACCTTGGGCTAAGCACTATAGGCCAAAGAGTAACTTTTTACCAAAAATCAGACGACAAAAATTTGGATGTTTCGCCAGTCACTGAAAAGACAGGAATATTCAGAACATCATAAGGCTTACTATCATTCAGCACTATATGTCTAGTCTACGTGTGTAAAAAATCAAAACATCCGTGCATACTAGAACGCGAAAACAGGCCATCAAACTTTGTGACCTGAAAAGTGAAATTTTGTGAAAGTCGAAAAATTGAAAAATGAGCATATCTCAGCACTGGAACAAGGTAGAAGGCTTTAGTTTGCTTTAATTAACTTACTCCGGGCAGGTCTAACTTATGTGTGAATTAGAAAAAATCCAAGACAAAAGTGCATTTTTGGCCACTTAGAGGTCGATTTTCCCAGAAATCGTGTCATATATATATGTATATTGCAAATATAAAAACTCCCAGTACAGTAAATGTCAAAATGTATTTTGACAGCTCGATTTCATTAATATCAAAAAAACACAAAATTTTTATTAGAATTTACTACTTATTCAGTTGCTGCTTAATACTAGTTTTTAATAAAAATCGTTGAATAATGGTTTTATGAATTGTTCATTTCTAGCTGACATGTTTGAATGGATATACTTAAACTCGAATAAAGATTGAAGAAGTCTTATTAATTAATTAATAATAATAATCAATTAAATATTAAATAATTAATAATAATCTTATTAAATAATTAATTTTGTCGCCGCAAGTGCCAGTCTAGAGATTTCGCCTAATATTTAACTGACTCTTTTAAAAACAATAATTTACGAACACTAGATTGTTTCTTAATTAATCCTTATTTGTGATATTTGCCCACTTCAAAACCACCTGAACAGCATTGGCATAATGACATTATTTAAGGTGAGTATTGTGACTTCGCATTCAATCATGGAATTAATACTATTTGTTGTCAATTATGCATTTGAAAACGGGAATTTTAACTTATCATGATTTCAAGCTTTTGATTTTCTATTACTGGTAGTAAAACAATGATTATAGCTACAGGACCTACCAAACTTAGTTACTACTGAAACCGTAGTCAAAGCAGAATCAATGTTACTAGATTTCGAAGTCAATTTGTATACTTATATAACTGCTTCGACCTCGACTGCGCTTTGAGTTTGAAGTCTGTACCAACTGATTTTGGTCGGTATTGTACTTTATGTGATTAAATGATTCAAGAATCGTAATATTGTTCTGTTTTTTGGATGTGTTTAAGTAAACTACACAGTAACATTTTAAAATAACTTCCATCAAAATACTAAAATACAACCGTATAATATTAAGGAATTTTTAGTTAATTGTTAAATGATACTAACTTACACTATAAATATTTTTTCAGGCGCTATTGGGTCTGACGTTGTTTGTGAGTGGCGCAATTGGGTTTTACGACTGGCCGCTGTTCGCTCTCCCCTCGCTGGAACTGATCGCGCAACGCCACGTCAAGCACGCAACGCACTAGCCACACAAACGGACAATAAGACGTCGCCAAATACAGCAGATGCTCAACAGATCCCAGTGGCTCAACAGATTCCATAATTAGATCGATTTTATTTGAATTAGAATTTTCAACTTCAAATTTTTCAAAATAAGTTAATTTCATGAAAATCGGCATAAAAAAATGCTCTCAAATGATATATACATTATGGGGGTTACCTCAAACGACTAAGCTGCTATGAAGCAATAAAGTTCCACACATAAACTTTTTGGTCAGACTTTAGTAGTTGACTCAGTAGCTTGCTCATGTGACAGTAGAACCCATAAAATTTACAAAAACTATAAAAAACAAAAAAAAATAAGAAATATTAATGAAGTAGCTAAATTTCCAACATCTTCCATAATTTGGTTGTAATAGATGCACTGCATGTGTTTATTTCCTGTAATTCTATTTATTCTATGATAGTCAAAGTATGTAGTTTGAACGTTGAACGTGGACGTTGTTGCTGCAGTTTTAGTACCTTCAATTGATGTGTGCAACGATTTTAATTCATTGAGCTGAAACTTTTAATCAAGAGGTCACTGGCGTTTTTGGTTTAGGTGAACTTATTTTCTTTACTTGGAAGACACATATAGAACCAAAGATTTTGTTTATGTGATGTGTGCTCAAAACAGATTTTGTTTTTTGACAGCTGTCTCAATGTCAACCAAATGTGTTTTGTAATATATACAAGTGTTTTTGTTGTGGAATCAGTGTTGCAACCTTAGATTAACAATTACAACTGACTTGAAAGCACTTAAAGAAAATTATTAGATTTATTTGAAACTCTTCAAAACATCCATTTGTAAGCTGGCAATCTGCCTAGATGTAATTAAGTTTCTGTTTAAACTGTCTACTTTGGACTTCAGTCGCGTGCTATTTTTTGACGACAGTAGTCAGTATCATCTGCTTAGTGTAATTCATGTCAACAGAAAAATGTGACCAAAAATAGACACGCTTCTATGTTTTGGATGTTTTGGAAGTCCACACTAAAGTTGACAAAATAGTTACACCACTTTCTTATTTTAGTGGCATGATTTCTGCAACTATTTGCGTTGTTATATTTTAGGGGTGATCTCTCTGGTCGAGACATGTTTTTCCGCACTTGTAGATACATATACATCTTGAAAAATTACTCAAATTTCCATTTCATGATCGCAAAAGGAAGCCAAGACAGGTTCATATTAGTTTTTAAATTTGACAGCTTTCGCTACATCGCAGCGCTTCGTGTAGCACACTTGAGTTTAAAAATTACTAAAAAGGCTGCCCGTAGGTTTTATGGCATACTATTACAGCGTAGTAAAGTAATGACGTATCGTGTGAATACGAACTTATCCAAACAACTTATCCGCACTTGTTTAAATTAAGACTTTTATTCACATTGCATCGCCAAAATTCAGCCAGTTTATTCAATAATTTAATTTGTTTTATATTTTTTGCGTTGAGATTTTAATGGGAAGCTCATCCTGTAGTTCGGTCGGTTGCTGCTGAATTTATAAATTCTACCAGTGTGTGGTTTGGCTTACAGTTAGTCAGATCTGGACAAATCGACGGACACGAGGGATGGCGCCGACGCACTGAAATGGGAATAAGCATTTAGGGCCTCTCGCGCCAATTGAGTCTGGGGATAGCTTCTCCATAAGCTGGGTTTTTTTACTCGCTTTCCTCTTGTTATCATTTTTGTTATTCGGCTTCCAATAAACCCTTGATTAAAAATTTGTGTTTTTTCAATTATTGCTTGCCGCTGGTTTGTGTTAGGCGTTTGGAGGGCTTTGCAACTATTTTAGAGATTCCGCACGTCAACCTGAGAATGGGCAGAAAGCTGAGCTTTTAGGCGACTTGTTTTGGTTTGCAGCCGTTAGATCACTTTCCATTTGGGCGCTCGGGTGCACGATCAGCATCGCCTTACGGCCTAAACCCAAGAACCACGTGGTTTGTCGTTTAACAGCAATACGCTTGACAGTTAAAATTTATGGATGTTGCGCAATAGTGCTACTTGGCTCAAGTAGCAACATTGAGTTGGGCTAGGTCTCGGGCCAAAATTTTGAAATAAAAATTCAAAAATAGCAGTTTTTGCTGAGAATCATTATATTGCCACTGGAACAACGACAGTGTTCAAACTGAAGCATTTTAGCAATACTCATAATTTTATTTTACCAATATTTTGTTGCGTAAGTCAGTAGGGTAATGAGATGTGGAAAGTTCATTTTTTACTGAGCCACCAAATATAATTTATCATGTGTACAGGCAGCCATTGTCAGATAACTGTTTTAGCATATTGCCAAAAACGGACCCAAAACTAATATGTACCACTCCCAAAGTTTTCAAGAAAATGTTGTGTGCATGGTCCCTGGACTGTTACTGCGTGGACTAGGAATTAAATGGATTTTTTTAAATAAAAAGAATACGTTGTAACGTTTAATTGAGCTAGTTTCACAGCTTCACATGCAAAGCTGACGGCTTTCGCGGCACTATCCCCTTAAATGTCTAAAACGTTGGTCAGATATATGAAATGTGGTGTAACTATTTTGTCAACTTTAGTGTGGACTTCAAAACATCCAAAACATAGAAGCGTGTCTATTTTTGACGACAGTAGTCAGAGCAATACGTAACTGAACGAAGTAAGGTAACATATAACGTATTGCTGACGCACATAACAGGATTAGTGCCATTCAGAATGACCGCCTCGGACAACCTGTTGGTCATCAGGGACACATCTATGATTGGCAGGCTCCGTGTCCGCAACCTGAATTCAAAATCCATTGTCGTGCCTGGTCTACAGCTAGTGTCGGAAGATCCCAAGCAATACTGCAGTCAACATACTGTCTACTCTGCCCAACCCTTTGCATTTCACCATCGTACTGCTGATCTTGGGCCCTGAAGATGTATCGTCTTCCCCAAATTCGGCAGACCTACTGAAGCGCTACGCTCGGGTAATGACTCTGCTCGTCAATCGTTATGCCGCGCATACTTTCATCACAGAAGCGTCACCTAGAGCGGATGGTTATTGCCACCTAGTTGCGGAAGCGCGCGATGTCCTGCAGACCGTAGCCAGTGACTTTCCTGCGACAACTGTTGTGTCTACCAGAAGCATTGACGACCCGCACATTATGATTAATTCATACAACGGTGTTACATTAGCAGCTAAAGGTGTTGTTCGGCTCATGCGAATCCTGTTGGAACATCTGCCTCAATTACGTCTTTCGTTTGGACAATGATAAGTCTGTGTCGGAAGTCCATGCCAACGACCCTGCCTGTTCAACTTTCACTTACCACAGCCAAAGTTATTGTTTTATTTGACTGTTTGACTTCATTTATTTAATTGTTTGTCGAGACGCCAAACTTAAAGGAGGGAGTAGTGTCAAAGTGTAGTATATGTGCGTACCCTATTTGTTTTGGCTAAAAGTTCTAAAATATTTTATTCCAAACTTGAGTTGTTGTTACTATTCTTGAAGTTGTTGTTCTTTTCCCATCGAATAATTAAGCTAATGAACAACATTATTGAAATGTGTTCACGGCGCCTGTCTGCCGCCCATACCGGTTTAAAAAGCTACAATCAAAACGGTAAAGGGACAGCTCTGTTATTGGATTCTTCTGGTTCATGCGTGGTCCTTTGCCCGTACTTTTTGGAGTCGCAGTAGACTGTACTTTCTTACCATCCAGGACTGGGTAGCACACTTTGGGCGATTCTGTTCTAAACCGAGTTTGGCGTCTATTATTGTAAGTCAACTTGTCTTAATTGAAGTCGTGTAAAGTCGTGGTAAAAGTCGTTTACTTATATTAAATCAAATAATTAGTTAGAACTTGCGTCTGTCGCTTACTTGCTGAAATACTAGAGTTTGACAGCGTGCACGAGCACGAGATTTTACCCCCCCCCCACCCCTAGGCGCTATATGCGCTATTTGCGCTATTATATATAGTGTCCAGCTCAAAAACGCCACCCCCCCACCCCTACGCGCTATTTGCGCTATATGCGCTAATATAGTTTCCAGCTCAAAAACGCCCCCACCACCCCCCCCCCCCGCTATTTGCGCTATACACGCTACGACAGGTACCCCTCCCCCCAGGGTGCTATTGCAGGGTACCTGAGGGTGCTATTTGCACTATTTAGGCGCTATTTTGTGCTATTGGCTACTTTATTGAAATTTTTTTTACTTTTTACTACGGATACGATCCCTCAATAAAAAAAATAATTTTTAATTTTTTTTTAAATTTTGGTCTGTCTTGGTCTTCTGGTCGATGATATAAAAAAATAGCGCATATAGCAAAACGATAGCGCATCAAAGTTTTTTTCACAGGCTTAAAAATAGCGCTTATACCACGTTAGGGTGCTATTTGCGCTATTTAGGCGCTATTTTATGCTATAGGCTAAATTACTGATAATTTTGTACTTTTTACTGCGTATACGATCCCTCAATTAAAAATAAAAATTTAAAAATTATTATCTTTAAATTTTAATTTCATACAAAATAAAAGCCTAGAAGGGTAAGAAGATTCAGTAGGCGCCCACCCCCTCTCCCCCCAGTTCTTGGGTTTGTAGGACTTTCCATCCCTCGCTCCTATTAGTCAAAATTGTAGGCAATCACCCAACATGACTTTCCATTCTTCGCTCCTAGTGGTTAAGCAAACTGAAACCCTAGAAAGATAATGAGATTCAGCAGGCGCCCACCCCCCCACCCTTCGGCGTTGGGTTTGTAAAGCTTTCCATCCCTCGCTCCTATTAGTCAAAATTGTAGGCAATTACCCAACATGACTTTAAATTCTTCGTACTATTGGTTACGCAAAATGAAACCCTAGAAGGGTAAAAAGATTCAGTAGGCGCCCACCCCCCACCCACCCCGGTGTTGGGTTTGTGAGGCTTTCCATCCCTCGCTCCTATTAGTCAAAATTGTAGGCAATTACCCAACATAACTTTCCATTCTTCGCTCCTATTGGTTACGCAAAATGAAACCCTAGAAGGATAAAAAGATTCAGTAGGCGCAAACCCCCCCACCCCCACCCACCGGTGTTGGGTTTGTAGGGCTTCCATCCTTTGCTTCTATTAGTAAAAATTGCAGGCAATCTTCCAAAAATGATTTATTACTCAAGAAATACTTACTGATTCCAAATTCTAAATTTTAGAAATACCAAATACTCGTAACGTTAGGTAAATTAAGTATTCTCCAGCTAGTGTTTGTGACCGGCCGGAATTTTCGGCCGGCCGAAAAAAGCCGGCGCCGGCCGGCCGGCCGGGAAACGCCGGCCGGCCGGCCGGTCAAAATCGGCCGGCCGGCCGGCCGGTTAAAAACACCGGCCGGCCAGCCAGATTCAACCGACTGACAAAATTAGGCCGGCATAACAATCCGGCAGGCTAAGTTTATGCCAAAATGACACTCTGGACTGGTTTTATCCAAAATTCGGCCTCTCCGGCCGGCCGGCCTGCCGGCTTTCGCGGGCCGGCCGGCTTTTACCGGCCGGCCGGCCGTTCACAGCCGGCCGGCCGGCCGAAGCTCTTCACCGGCCCGGCCGCCGGCCGGCCGGCCGGCGCCGGCCGGAGCCGGCCGGCGGCTTTTGCGGCCGGTCACAAACACTATCTCCAGCATATTAATATTCTACTAAAAACAGATCATTAAAGAAAATAACCAAAAAAACATACAACAACAAAACATCTTACTTGTTAAGCAGGAAAAGAACGAGAAGTAATTTAAGGCAATAATTAGTTAATAATCATAATATTATAATAATAAATAATCAATTCCAAGCAGCGTCCAAGCGCCTAAATAGCATAAATAGCACCCTCAGGTGCTATAAGCGCTATTTTTAAGCCTACGAAAAAAAAGCGCTTATAGCACTTTGATGCGCTATCGTTGTGCTATATGCACTATTTTTTTATATCCTTGACTAGAACACAACCAAAAATTTAAAAGTAATTTTAAAATTATTCTAATTTATTGAGGGACCGTATACTTACTAAAAAGTACAAAAATTATCAATAAATTAGCCAATAGCACAAAATAGCGCCTAAATAGCGCAAATAGCACCCTCAGGTGCTATAAGCGCTATTTTTAAAGCCTGCGAAAAAAATAGCGCTTATAGCACTTTGATGCGCTATCGTTGTGCTATATGCGCTATTTTCTATATCGTCGACCAGAACACAAACAAAAATTTAAAAATAATTATAAAATTATTCTAATTTATTGAGGGAACGCATACTTACTAACTTACTAAAAAGTATAAAAATTTTTAATAAATTAGCCAATAGCACAAAATAGCGCCTAAATAGCGCAAATAGCACCCTCAGGTGCTATAAGCGCTATTTTTAAGCCTACGAAAAAAATAGCGCTTATAGCACTTGGATGCGGTATCGCTGTGCTATATGCGCTATTTATGCACTATTTTTTATATCGACGTCCAGAACACAAACAAAAGTTTTAAAATACTTTTAAAACTCATTTTGTTTATTGAGGGATCGTATACGTGCTAAAAAGTAGAAAACTTTTCATTAAGTTAGCCAATAGCACAAAATAGCGCCTAAATAGCGCAAATAGCACACAGGGTGCTATAAGCGCTATCCAAGATCAGTATCACTATTTAAAAGGAAATTAACACAAACACCAATAGGCCAGCGTAGCTCCGTTGGTAGAGCGTTAAGCTAGCAATCTAGCAATGGGTGGTTCAAATCCCCCCCGGCAATTTTTCTGTAGAAGTTGCATCCATATCCAAAAAATAGCACATATAGCACCTTCGATAGCGCTTATAGCGCAAATAGCGCATATAGCACTCTCAAAAAGCGCTATAGCGCAAATTTCGCATATAGCACCTTCGATAGCGCTTATAGCGCAAATAGCGCATATAGCACTCCCAAAAAGCGCTATAGCGCAAATTGCGCATATAGCACCTTCGATAGCGCATATAGCGCAAATAGTGCATATAGCGCTCCCAAAAAGCGCTATAGCGCAAATAGCGCTTAAACCTATGATAGCGCATATAACGCAAATAGCGCATATAGCACCCCCAAAAAGCGCTATAGCGCAATTAGCGCATATAGCACCCTCAAAATGCGCTATAGCGCAAATAGCGCATATAGCACTCCCAAAAAGCACTATAGCGCAAATAGCGCATATAGCACTCCCAAAAAGGGCTATAGCGCAAATAGCGCATGTAGCAAATTCCATAGCGCTTATAGCGCATATAGCGCATATAGCACTCTCAAAAAGCGCTATAGCGCAAATTGCGCATATAGCACCTTCGATAGCGCTTATAGCGCAAATAGCGCATATAGCACTCCCAAAAAGCGCTATAGCGCAAATTGCGCATATAGCACCTTCGATAGCGCATATAGCGCAAATAGTGCATATAGCGCTCCCAAAAAGCGCTATAGCGCAAATAGCGCTTAAACCTATGATAGCGCATATAACGCAAATAGCGCATAAAGCACCCCCAAAAAGCGCTATAGCGCAATTAGCGCATATAGCACCCCCAAAAAGCGCTATAGCGCAAATAGCGCATATAGCACTCCCAAAAAGCACTATAGCGCAAATAGCGCATATAGCACTCCCAAAAAGGGCTATAGCGCAAATAGCGCATGTAGCTCGCGCTTATAGCGCAAATAGTGCATATAGCGCATATAGCACTCTCAAAAAGCGCAAGAGCGTTAAGCTAGCAATCTAGCAATGGGTGGTTCAAATCCCCCCCCGGCAATTTTTCTGTAGAAGTTGCATCCATATCCAAAAAATAGCACATATAGCACCTTCGATAGCGCTTATAGCGCAAATAGCGCATATAGCACTCTCAAAAAGCGCTATAGCGCAAATTTCGCATATAGCACCTTCGATAGCGCTTATAGCGCAAATAGCGCATATAGCACTCCCAAAAAGCGCTATAGCGCAAATTGCGCATATAGCACCTTCGATAGCGCATATAGCGCAAATAGTGCATATAGCGCTCCCAAAAAGCGCTATAGCGCAAATAGCGCTTAAACCTATGATAGCGCATATAACGCAAATAGCGCATATAGCACCCCCAAAAAGCGCTATAGCGCAATTAGCGCATATAGCACCCTCAAAATGCGCTATAGCGCAAATAGCGCATATAGCACTCCCAAAAAGCACTATAGCGCAAATAGCGCATATAGCACTCCCAAAAAGGGCTATAGCGCAAATAGCGCATGTAGCAAATTCCATAGCGCTTATAGCGCAAATAGCGCATATAGCACTCCCAAAAAGCGCTAAAGCGCAAATTGCGCATATAGCACCTTTGATAACGCTTATAGCGCAAATAGTTCATATAGCACTCCCAAAAAGCGCTAAAGCGCAAATTGCGCATATAGCACCTTCGATAACGCTTATAGCTCAAATAGTTCATATAGCACTCCCAAAAAGCGCTATAGCGCAAATAGCGCTTAAACCTATGATAGCGCATATAACGCAAATAGCGCATAAAGCACCCCCAAAAAGCGCTATAGCGCAATTAGCGCATATAGCACCCCCAAAAAGCGCTATAGCGCAAATAGCGCATATAGCACTCCCAAAAAGCACTATAGCGCAAATAGCGCATATAGCACTCCCAAAAAGGGCTATAGCGCAAATAGCGCATGTAGCACGCGCTTATAGCGCAAATAGTGCATATAGCGCTCCCAAAAAGCGCTATAGCGCAAATTGCGCTTAAACCTATGATAGCGCATATAACGCAAATAGCGCATATAGCACCCCCAAAAAGCGCTATAGCGCAATTAGTGCATATAGCACCCCCAAAAAGCGCTATAGCGCAAATAGCGCATATAGCACTCCCAAAAAGCACTATAGCGCAAATAGCGCTTAAACCTATGATAGCGCATATAACGCAAAAAGTGCTATTTCGATTTCGCTTACACGCGTTCGTTAACTAATTGTGGCTAGCTTGATGAAACCAATTTTGCTGCATATTCACAATTCTAGGCTACAATTGTAGGATTGTAGTTTTATGAAATCGGCCCCAGACGTTATGGCCTTGTTTGTAACAACCACGAAGCTTCACATTCTAATGGGCGCGTTTTGTTCCATGGCGCGTTGCATGCAACGCGCTGTGGCGCATTTCATGGTGCATTTAATGGCGCATTACTTCGCGCATTGCATGGTGCATTACATGGCGCATTACATGGCGTATTTCATGGCGCGTTGCACGAAATTTTCCCATTGAAAATTTCTGATGGCGCAAAATTAAAATTTCTGCAATTTTCATGGTGCATCAGAGGGCGCATAGCAATCAGCGGCAAATCAGGAATATCTGTCACTCAAGTAGTTGGCTTAGCCTCGCCTACTGTAGTTAAATTTTATTGGGACGACTATAGGTTTAACAAAACTGGGGCTGGATTTTACCCACTGGGGCTGGGGCTGGATTTTACCTATTTGGGGCTGGGGCTGGATTATACCCAGTTGGGGCTGGGGCTGGGTTTTACCCACTGGGCTGGGGCTGAATTATACCCAGTTGGGGCTGCGGCTGGGTTTACCCCACATGGGGCTGGACTTTACCCACTGTTACATTTGGGGCTGGGTTTTACCCACTTGGGGCTGTGGCTGGGGCCGGGGCCGGGGCTGGGGCTGGGGCTGGGGCTGGATATTACCAGCACCCCGATGATTTGCAGAACAGCGAGGTACCTCCCCTTCTAGTGTTAATTAACACTAGAAATTCGACCTAGCCACCAAATTAACCCGTAGGAATCTGAGAATCCGAATATAGTATACACGCTGTAAAAACATTGAAATCGCAATTTTTAAAAAATGTACTATTTGACTAAATTTTTGCAGTACTATCGATTTACTCAAAATCAAGTTTTGATACAGCTCAAATTTTGAGGTGCATGTGCCAAATTTTAACTATTTTCGTTGAGCTAATTTTTTTGTTCCTTCTAGAGAAGGAACTATTGTTTTGAAATCAACTCTGCATAGTGTAAAAGTAACAGCCACATGTTGTCCAGCACATATGATTAACACGTAAAGTCAGTATGGGAACCGACTGCTCTTTTTTTGTAGACAGGCTTTTTGCTTACTATTTTTAATGAAATAATGGTTAATAATATTTTTGCCTAAGTATTAAGTTGTCATTTTACTAAAATTTCGTGATTTAAAACACTTTCGTTCGGTAGTTTTTCAAACTCGATACATATACTTATCAGGTGATCGTCTAGTCTGCTGTTTGTTTTGTACTTCCCTTCTACATAGTCAAAACTAAAGAACACTATTCAGCAAACTGGCGTGGTCGAGTGGTCAGAAGCGCTAGTCTAGAATTTGTTGATATGAACTTGGAGGGTTCGACCCCCATTCGTTGACTTTTTTGCAAAAAATTTACACTGCAAAATCTTTTGTCAGCAAAAACTGTTTTGACGGGAGATATTGTTGTCGAGGAAAAGCGATTGCGTCATTGAAATCACAAGCAGTTGCGGTGATTGTAACATGTCTTTTCGACAAAATTGTTGAATTTATACCTAGTGTGTGAAATCAAGACCTAAGCATTGGAGCTAAATAGTACACAGGTATTAGGGCGAAGCTGAATTCTCCTGGGTAAATTAAGCAGAATTTTCACTCAGCGAAGGAACCTTGCCCCTTTTGGGGCCTGCTTGTTAAAATTGCAAGCCGAAAATTTGCGTTTGTGTTCACACGCACTATATTTTTGTCTTATGCAAAAATATTGTGTTATTTTACAAAAACATTATACCACACTTTATAAAACACCAAAATATTTAAGGTATGTTCCAGTAAAACACAGCTGCTATTGATTTTCAACCTTTCAAAAACATTACATACGTGTAAATCAACTGGCTTGTGACATTTCCGTGAAAATTTATTTTTCTTGCTGGAAATTGCTCCAAAATTTTCAATTTTTTGTGATATGTACACCAAATTGAAGGAAATTCAAGTCTGAACAACTTTTGTTCCTACGATGTATGCTTAATTTTGTGCTTTTTTAAAGAATGGCCAAAATCCACATTTCAGGAGCGCCACCTTAAAACAGAAAGCAAGGATCAAGTGCAGTTGGGGGGGGGGGGGGAATAGTGGACCTATTTTTGTTCCTTCTAGAGAAGGAACTATTGTTTTGAAACCAACTCTGCACAGTGTTAAAAAGAGCACTGCATGTTGGTCAGCGTATATGATTAACGTGTAAAGTCAGCTTGGGAAGTCTGCTCGTTTTTTGTCGCAATACACTATTTTTTGCTATTTTGCAGTTAACAATGGTCAATATTACATTATTTATGCTCTGAAATGTAGTTTAATCTAAGTTTTATGAGTTTAGAAATATTCAATTCAACACACAATGCGCACGTGCTAGTCACATGGCTGTCTAGACTATGTAAGTCATTCCTGTGTTTTGGACAATTTGGAACAGTTGGAAAACAATAAAACTGTAGTTCCAAATTTATTATTAAATGATTAATGATGTATTTTATTTAAATTTATTTGAATGATGAAATAAAACAAAATGTTTGTTTTGCTCTGCGTTTAAGAAACATTCTCAGC
The DNA here is from genome assembly GCA_030248245.1 of Trissonchulus sp. WLG1_4. NCBI lineage: Eukaryota > Metazoa > Nematoda > Enoplea > Enoplida > Ironidae > Trissonchulus > Trissonchulus sp. WLG1_4. The sequence goes on from JASANF010005326.1 coordinate 13,504, forward strand.
AAGTTCCAATTTGGTATGACAGCGTAGCCGAGTGGTCTAAAGCGCTGTTTAAAATTATCGATATGAGTGCGTTCACTGGTTCGATTCCAAGTACGGTTTTTTTTGAGAGTATTTTTAGGTCGAATTGTTTTGTTGCGCATTTATCGCGTCTGTACTTTACAGTTTTTGGCCTGTTTTTTTGTGAAAATTTGGTTACAACAAAATCAAGAAATACGTTGCTGCACACTGTTATGTACCTATGCAGTTGAAGATTTACATTGGCCACAGTGCGGTAGTTTTTTTACTCAGCAAAGGAAGCTTGCCCTTTTTGGGGCCTACTTGTTTTGAGTAGAGCACCTTGAGGGAAGCATTTTTTGTAATAGAACCCCTATCCACAAATTTGGATTTTCTGAGCTATGACCCCTTGAAAATTGCATTTTCAGTGTTTTTGGAAGTGAACGTAGGCCAAAGTTCGAAGCCAAAAATGGCTATTATCTTTGTTTTTGGATAGTTTTGAGTGCGTTATAATGTTTTAAGGCATCGTCTAGGCTTAGTTGGCAGGATTCTCTAGGCTAAGCTGGCAGGATTTTTTCTGAAAATTTCGATTTTTTATTGCCTAAGCCTGAGCCTAAGCCTGAACCTAAGCCTAAGCCCCATACTAAGCCTAAGCCCCATACTGAGCCTAAGCCCTAAGCCTAAGCCTAAGCCCAAGCCTAAATTAAGGCCAAGTTTGAATTTGGTCAAAAATTGGACGTTTCTGGCGAATTTGGCCAATTTTCCGGCAGGAACCCGGTCGAAAAGTCTTTGTTTTGATTCTAAAAAATTGTAAAGAATAATCTGACACCATTTAGACACGATTAGAACGAAAAAAACATTGAAAAAACAAAAAATTGCAAAAACGTCCCTCACTGAGGGTTCAGATTTCGGGGGGTCATATCTCAGAAAATGTGCTCTACTCAAAAAAATAGGTCCACTATTTCCCCCCCCCCCAACTGCATTTAACCCGAAAGCAAAATCGAACAAGAACAAGAGACTCAAATCTCAAATCGATTGCTAGGACAAAATTGTCAAAAAGTAATAAAAATGGAAATACATAATTTGGATTTTTTGGACTGAAAAGTCAAGTTTCGCTGCCACTTTTTTCGGGGCCAATCCACAACGGAAACCTCTTATTAGGCCAGATTCGTTTTTGCTTCGCTTTCATTTTTTTGTTTTACGTTTTATTTTGAATTTTCAAATTTATTAGCTGAAAATTGGAATCGTGATACGTATATACGTACGTAAGTAAATTGAAGCTAAAGCCCCAGCCTAAATTAAAATTAAGGCCGTTTGATTCATTCGGTTAAATGCAGTTGGGGGGGGGGGGTAGTGGACCTATTTTTTGAGTAGAGCTCCTTGGGGGAAGCATTTTTGCTTCAAGAACCCCTATTTCATTTTTTGGATTTTCTGAAATATGACACCCCAAAATCTGAACCCTCAGTGAGGAACTATCCAAAAACAAAGATTATAGCCATTTTTGGCTTCGAACTTTGGCCTACGTTCACTTCCAAGAACACTGAAACTGCAATTTTCAAGGGGTCCACAGGAAAAAATCTGATTACAAAAATATTACAAAAAAATTACAAATTTATTACAAACAATATGTAATAAATTTGTAATTTTTATGTCACATTTTTGTAATTTCACTGTGCAAGTTTGTAATTTTTTTGTAACTTTTTTGTCATTTTTTGTAATAATTTTGTAATTTTTTTGTAACTTTTATGTAATTTTTTTGTCATTCGAGTGCAAGTTTGTAATTTTTTTGTAAGTTTTTTGTAATTTGCAGTTGAAAACATATACAAAATTTTTTGTAACTTTTTTGTAATTTTTTTGTAACTTTTTTGTAACTTTTTTGTAAGTTTTTTCCCAGTTGACGATTTTGAATTTTAACGATCAGTATATATATCTACAAACTGGCCGAATTCGATATAAAAAACCAGTTTTTGATAAAAAATACAAAAATGTTTTTGTAACTTTTTTGTAATTTTTTTGTAACTTTTTTGTGACTTTTTTGTAACTTTTTTGTAATTTTTTTGTAAGTAATTCCCACTAAACGATTTTGAAAATTTACGATCAATATATCTACAAACTGACCAATTTTAATTCATATAAAAAGATAACCCAGATTTACTAAAAAATATATACATACATATATACGCTGGGGGAGCGGAAGGCTCGGAATACTGGCGTTACAGACGGGTTTTTTTCTAGCTATACACAGACGGGTTTCTGTGTCATGCTTACTGGAGCCCGTCCAACGACTGGGGTACTCCCCGCAAGCCAACTGGCCTTGGCGCAAGCGACATTTAGCTCAGCGGAACCCATGTGTTGATGCAAAGACGTTAACTGTCAATGTATGAACAAAAAATAACGCACCTGTCACCTGTGCAAATGCTTATAAAGATTGTAAGCGATACAACACTTGTTAGAGAGCAGTCTGCAACCGCACTACGGAAGGATAACTAAAAGCAAAGAGCATATATATATATATACATATTAGCAAAACACAGCCGAGCGACAAAACAGATGAACTCATTGACGCTTGTCACTATAATATATATATATATATATATATATATATATATATATATATATATATATATATATATATCTATATATATATATATATATATATGTATATATTAGGGATGTCGCGGATGTAACTTTTTTGACATCCGCGGATGCGGATGTTGACTTCTGACATCCGCGCGGATGCGGATCTTTTTAGAATACGTTCTAAACAGGTTATGAGCCGAATTTTTGAAAAATTTTTCACCAAAAAATACATAATATACTAAAAATAGCAAGTATGAATGCAAGTACTAAGGAATGAGACTTACATAAAACAGTTTGTATTGAAGTTGTGCATTCATTATACATATTTTCTAAGCTATGCACCGTCATCAACAGTTTGTTTAAAATGCTATTGGTTAACTTTATGCCAACTCAAAGGCTATCGGCGTGACCCTCTGGCAACTTGATGCTTTTGGTTTTGGTTGGTGTATAATCACTATACGTACTCTGTCTATTCTTTCTAGTCTATTGATAATATTGTTTTGACAATTATTGCTTTACAAGTTTGTAGATCAGTCTCTCTCAAACATGCGAAACTTAGTTCGAATATGCCCGCAATATCAAATATTCGTGAAGCCTACTTTAGAACAGAGCGATTTGCAACCAACAATGAGGTGAAAAAGCCTAGAATAAAGTTTTATCCATCGTTTTAAGAGCAAAATATTGGTATATACATGTATGTACATGCACAAAAATCAAAATTGTCGTCTGATTTTCTACATTTTTAGTAAATTTTGCCGAATCTGCAACATCCGCACATCCGCATTAAATTTTTGCGGATGCGGATGCGGATGTCAAAAAGTTGCGGATCATCCGCGGATGCGGATGTGGATATCCGCGACATCCATAATATATATATATATATATATATATATATATATATATATATTTAGACTTAGACTTAGACTTAAGGGGGATCCGGCCAACGTTGACGACACCCCGCTAATAATGACTTTGTCATCGTCCGCCATTTCAACCTGTCGGCTGCTACTGTTCTCACAACTTCTTTCCATGATCTATTCCACGATCTAAGGCTAACTCTTCTGTCAATGCCCCGTTTCTCCAAATCTGCTTTGACCGATTTATCCCAAGTTGTTGGGGCACTGCCTCTTGGTCTTTTCCATGATGGATGGGGTTCAGTGAGAAAGACCTCTAACGGGAGGCGCGAGGGGGACAGTCTACACACATGGCCTGTCCACTTTAGCCGGCGCTGGGCTATGACGTTTTCCAGCGTAGTTTCGTGGTGAAACCGTCGGCTGACTTCAAGGTTAGAAATGTGATCCCACCAGCGTACTCCCAGGATGTTTCTCCAACACCTATGTTCAAACACTGACAATATATATATATATATATATATATATATATATACCAACACCTATGTTCAAACACTGACACACACACACACACACACACACACAAAATATATATATATATATATATATGAGTTTACATATATATATATATATATATATATATATATATTATAAGTGTTGACATAGGGCAAAAAAAAAAAAAAATAAAAACCAACAAACAAAACAGAAAAAAAAAAAAAGAGAAAGAAGGAACAGAGAGGAAGGCGACGAAAAGAAAGGCAAACATCGCCGAATAATATATATATATATATATATATATATATATATATATATATATATAATATATCAGGGACCTCGACCGGAACCCTACCGGAACCGGAACCGGAACCGGAACCACCTAAAAATACCGGAACCGGAACCGGAACCGGAACCGGAACCGGAACCGGAACCCCCTTCAAAAAGACCCTATATTTTGCAATATTTTCAATAAAAAATTTTTGTTTACTTTTACTCACATTTTTTATATGCAACCCTTCTATACACATTTGACTTACACTTAAATACGCTTTTGACATTTATTTTAGTATTTACAGTAATTTAGCACTTTAATTCGCAGTGCAAACGCAAGATCAGTGAGCCACAGGTGGCAGGGGTCTGGGGGCGGCAGCCCCCAGAAAAAAATGGAGATTTTTTAACTGTTTACACCAAATTTGGCCGACTAAAGAATTTAGTATCAGAATATTTTTCCGACGGCGCCCCCCCCCCTGAAATTTTTTCAGACTGAAATTTTACACAAGGGTCCCCCCTTTGGTTTTTATCGCCCGGCCGAAAAAATTTCCGATACGTCTCCAATTGACCAAATTTTCTCTAAAATTTAAAAATTTCCCCCTCTCCCCCCCCGGGGGGCGCCCCCCCCCACCCCCCCCCACCCCCCTGCCTTCCTTTTTTTGTTATTATCTTTCATCAAAGCCTATGCATGTACATTATAGCAGGCGGGGAAAAAACCACGCATTTTCATATTTCGTCATGTAGCTCATAGACTATACGTTTTCACGAAAAACCAAAAAATTTGTCGTAGGCCTAACCTTGCTCTAAATGCTGGGACCGGTTTCATTTCGCTATCTGTTACCATTTTTTGGCGGGAAAAACTTGCCGGGGAAAAAACCCATGTGGGGGAAAAAACCCATGTGGGGGAAAAAACCCACCCCATAAATCACCCGAAAAGTGTGTTAGCGGTAGTTTTTCAACGCTATGGCACGTATTAGGAGTAGTAGAGGCCCCTGATGCCAAAACTATGCGCACATTTGCTATGGGGCCTCAGGTAGACAAGGTTGAAAACTGCCCTTCGCAGCCCATTATAAAATTTTGAATTTTCCGATTTGAAAACCAAACACCTTAATTTCGCCTGAAAACGTTAAGAACAACTAAAAAATTGCTATTACGCTTCAAATAGATGCAAAATCTGCCCTTTATGGCTACTTTTTACGCCATCGACCCTCCATGGAGGGTACCGTAAGTGGGTGTGACTGGTCGTGACGGGCATATTTTAATTTTATTCGGTTATTTGGCGTTTAAACAAAAGAAATTGACAGGTTATAATTAAAAACATACAAAAAACTGGCAATAGTACCAGATAATATATACTACTTTCCGCTCCAAAGGGACCTCAAAATGACAAAGTCCGACTATTAGGCCCGTATTCCAGAATTCGACCAAGAAAATGTCAGTATGCGCATTTGTGTTAACAATAAACGTCTTTTTGCACTACCATGAGTCTTTTGGAGTAGCTACTAGGTTTTTCGATATCACCAGACTATTTTCAAAAAGTGGGTTTTTTTCCCCACATGGGTTTTTTTTACCCCGTCTAATTTCGGTCATGCCCCCCCTCGTACGAAAGAAGGAGGGACCTGCCACTGCTGTCATGAATAGAGGAAGGTTAGTCCTCTGTAAAAGTGTTTTTACATTTGAGCTCGCATCTCTTAGTGCTAAGAAATGAGACTCCAAAATTCACCTCCCTTGGAGCCATGTCGGGTCAAAAATGGGAGGTCAAAATTTTTGACTCATAAAAAGTACCGACGAGACCCCGTTTGGATACCGCTTATATATATACGTTTGCCTACAGGGACTGTACTATACGCTGGCAAATTTTTAGACCTGTACCATATACCCAAGTTCCGGAACCGGGGTAGGTTTTTTTCGCCCCAAAAATGGGGTGGGTTTTTTCCCCGCCTGCTATACAAGAGTACATTATGCTCCATATCAAGGGCGTACCCAGGGGGAAGAATTCCCCCCGAAATTTTTTCCCACTGATTTTTTACACAAGGGCCCCCCCTTTGGTTTTTATGGTCCGGCCGGAAAAATTTTCTGATACGTCTCCAATTGAGCAAATTTGGTCTAAAAATAAAAAATTGCCCCAAATTTTTTTCTGGGGGCTGCGGCCCCCAGACCCCTGCGACTTTGTGGCTTACTTTTCCTTGTTATTATTTTTCATCAAAGCCTATTCATCAAAGTGCATTGTGCTGCAATTTCATGTCTACACGTGTATATTATGCTACATTTACATGTGTAATGCACTGTCTGATGTAACGTTCCCATCCGTTGTTTTAAATTTTGTCGGAAAAAATGTGTGATACGTCTCCAGTTGACCGAAGACTTCCGCCGCCAGACCCCCGCAACTGTGTGCCTTGCCTTGATAGAAGTTGCAGATTTTAGAGGGTATCCCGGGGCCAAAAACAGTAAAGGTGTCTAGCCGCCCCCAGACTCCCGCAACTATGCATTTGTATTCTACTGTATTTGTAATGGTAGAGGCGGGGTCGCCCCCCCCCCCCCGGAAAAAATTCCTGGATCCGCCTCTGATATATTTGAAAACATATGATAAAAATATGAAGAAATCTGCACATATTCTGAAAATGTGCATATTAAATATATATGTACATACATATTTAATATATAACGGGATCATGAATCTTGTTGAATCCAAAGGATGACATCCCTATCGTCTTCAACACCAGTACGATTTTGCATCATCTTTACCGTTGATGTAAGCTGCAAAAAAACTTCAATGATACCAAAATTAATGACAGAATCACAGAAAAATGACGAAAAAATACAGAACGCTGAAAAGAAAATGTTTCAAAAAATAGTAAAAAGTTAAAATGCAATTACAGAGTCAAGACACAATTTCTATGTCTATATGTGTTTTTGCCAAATTTTAAGCAAAACAATGAGATTACAAAAAACAAAAAAGTTACAAAAAAATTACAAAACGTTGAAAAGCATGCCATATTTTTCGAAAAATCGAAAAAAATTAAAAATACAGCTATTTCAAAGTCAGGATGCTTTTTATGTCTTGAAATGTATTTTTGCCAAATTTGAAGCAAAAAAATGAAATTTCTAAAAATTACAAAAAAATTACAAAAAAGTTACAAAAATATTACAAAAAAATGACAAAAAAGTTACAAAAAAATTACAAAAAAATGACAAAAAAGTTACAAAAAAATTACAAAACGTTGAAAAGCAAATATTTCAAAAAATCGAAAAAAATTAAAAATACAGCTATTTCAAGGTCAGGATGCCTTTTTTATGTCTTGAAATGTGTTTTTGCCAACTTTGAAGCAAAAAAATAAAATTTTTAAAAATTACAAAAAAATTACAAAAAAATGACAAAAAAATTACAAAAAAGTTACAAAAAAATTACAAAAAAGTTACAAAAAAATTACAAAACCCGTTTTGTAATATTTTTGTAACTTTTTTGTAACTTTTTTGTAATCAGATTTTTTCCTGTGGGGCTATGGGCGTAGCTAGGGGGGAGGTTCAGGGGTTGAACCCCCTCTTTTGGTGGAACCTAGTGTTCGGATCGGTTCCACTGGAACCGACTAGAACCGGAACCGGAACCGGTACCGAAGGCGTTAGTAGAACCGGAACCGGAACCGGAACCGGAACCGATGCAATTTTGGAACCGATAGCAATTTTCAATTCTCTGTGAAAACTTCAACTTGCGTTAAAAACAGTGCATTTTCAGCACATCCCAGGCCCATCGGACACTGTGCATTATTGTGCAAAATTTTAATTTTTGTGTGCAAAATTTTAAAAAAGTGTGCATTTGCACAGGGTTTTGCACAAAAAAAACCCTGTGTACTTTTCAGGGACAAATGCAGTCGATGGGAGGAGGGGACTAGTGAGATAGTGGACCTATTTTGACAGCACCTTGGGGATAGCATTTTGCTTCAAGAATTTTTACGAAAACCCTTGTTTTTTCCGCTCCAAACGTGTTGTTGAAATGAAATAATATATATATAATGTTCACAATTTTCTTGGAAACAAAACAAAGCCAACTTGACCAAATCGTTCAATTTCTGACCTTATCCAAAAACATATATATACATATATATATATATATATATATATATATATATATATATATATATATATATATAATATATATATATATATATACTATGGCCATCCCAATGGAGACGTCATGGTTGGCCATTTGCATTTTTGTAAAAATTATATATGTGAAATTCCTATAGAAAATCTGTAAAATGTCTCTGAATTGGAAAGTTTGAAGTAAATATATAATATAATTTTACCTGTCGGTTCAATTTAATTAACCCTCGAGAACAATAACACCTACAAAAAAATTTAATTTCTGTTTTTTCAGATATATATGCTTTCTGTTTTAGGGTCACCATGAAGGTTTTGTCTGTTATTATTTCATTGGATTTGGTCAAGGCCAATTAAATATTTGACGCATTAACGCATGGCGCAATAAATTTCTGGGTGCGGAGGACTTGGGGCCTCTGGGCCCTACAATTTTCGTGTGACCCGTGTCATTTTGCTGATTCGCAGTAGTTTCAATTCAACCAGCATGGGTGTCTAGGTACGGAGCAGCAGCCCTCTCCAAACTTTATTCAGCGCATATTGGGGCTGCGCCTGAAATTGTGCAGCGCTTGATTTGTGATTATTCTCCCCCTGGGGCGAAGTGTGTGGTTTTT